>JAODAL010059297.1:0-21573 GCA_025379985.1 Phyllomedusa bahiana
AAAAAAATTCCAAAAGTTTTAGATTATTGCAATTTGAGCTGCGGTGCCATTTTCTGCAACCAATCATTTTTTTTACTAACACCTATGTGCTTCAGTGAGGCAGCATTTTTTTGCAGGTTATAGTGTACTTTTTATTGTTACCAGTTTGAAATACATGGGATTTTTTTGCTCAATATTATTACAATTTTTAGAGGATGTAAAATGACCAAAAAAACATACAATTTTGGCGTCTGAATTTTTTTTCTTCTACGGTGTTCAGCGTACGGGATAAATTATGTTATATTTTAATAGATTGTACTGTTTCAGATGCTTCAATACTAAACGTGTAACTTTTTTTTTTTTCTTAAATTGTCAAAAAGGGGGCGATTTCAAATTATAATATTTTGTTATTTAAAAAAAAAAAAGTAAACTTTTTTTTATGGTAACTTTGAGTCCCCTTAGGGTACTACATCAATTGTGGGTGCAATCATTTCTACAACCTAATGCATTGTATAGACACTGCATTAGGGTGTAAAAATATGGCGGTTTCACTACTTCCTGCCTGGGGCAGAAAGTAGTAAAACTGAAAAACAAGGCAGCGATGGAAGCCTTCACAAGGCTTCCAGCTGTCATGTTAACAGATCGGATTCACATGATTTTGCCACGGGGGCTCCAATCGGAGTGAGGAATGGTGCGCAGCAATTAACAGCTGACACCTGGCGGCTATGTAGCGGGATTGTGCTGCCATGCCGCTACATAGCCCCTTAGCAACCTTGGGACATACTCATATGTCCAGGGTCGTTAATGGGTTAAAGCCATTCAGCAGAGAGATTGCTCCAGATATCTTAGAGAAGTACGGACACATTTTCTGTGGATGTAGCTGCTTCAATTCCTCTGTCTCTTCATTTTATCTCAGGCAGACTCTGTAATGTTGGTATTAAAGCTCTGTGGGGCCATATCAATATATTCAGAAATCTAAAGATAAAGGGTTGTCACATCAAATAAGATTTGATTTTCATTTCTCTTTGTTCATTTAAGTTTCATTTTGTTGATAAAAAATAAACTATAAACACTTTTAGCTTTAAAAGCAATTAGCACTTTGCAGAAATTTTCCACACCTGCCTAAAACTACTGCAAAATGCTTTATATATTGTATTAAATAGTTCATATTTCTATCTACAAAATGATTACTCCCCTCACATTTTTGGAAATATTGTGTTATATCTTTTCATGATACAATGTAAAGTAGTCAGTGTATAGCTGTAAATTTGATGTGCCTTCAAAATAACACACAGCCATCAATGTCTAAACTTCTGGCAACAATTGTGAGTACACCCCTAAGTGGAAATGGAGAAATTGTGTGTCCACCATTATTTTCCAGGACTTCTTTAATGCTTAATGCTCTTGAGTACGGAGTTCACTAGATCTTCACAGGTTGCCATAGAAATCCTCTTCCACTCCACACTGATGACATCACAAAGGTGGTGAATATTAGAAACCTTGCACTGCTCCACATGCCATCTGAGGATGTCCCACAGATGCTCAATATGCTTTAGATCTGGAGACATGCTTGACCAGTCCAGCATCTTTACCCTCATTTTCTTTAGCAAGGCAGTAATCATCTTGGAGCTGTGTTTGGAGTTGTTGTTATTATGTTGGAATACTGCTCTGCGGCCCAGTTTCCAAAGGGTGGGCATCATTCTCTGCTTCAGTATGTCACAGTACATGTTGGCATTCATGGTTCCCCCAATGAATTCAAGCTCCCAGCAGCACTCATGCAGCCCCAAACCATGACACTCTCACCACCATGCTTGATTATAGGCAAAACACACTTGTCTTTGTACTCCTCACCTGTTGCAGCTCCACACACTCGACACCAAATGAACCAAATACGTTTATCTTGGTCTCATCAGAGCACAGGACAGCAAACTGCTTATGGACTTTTTTGTGCATCATCTGTAAAAGAGGCTGCCTTCTGGGGCGACATATATGCAGACAAATTTGATGCAGTGTGTGACATATGGTCTGAGCACTGACAGGTTAACCCCCTACCACTTTAAACTCTGCAGCAGTGATGGCAGCACTCATATCTGTATATGACACTGAGCATGTGCACTGAACTTCTTTGGTTGACCATGGCAAGTCAAATTATGAGCGGAACCTGTGTTGTTAAACTGCTTTTTAGTTTTGACCACCGTGCTGCAGCTCAGTTTCAGGGTGTTGGCCATCTTCTTATAGCCTAGGCCATCTTTTTGTAGAGAAACAATTCTTTTTTTCAGATCCTCAGAGAGTTATTTGAAATAAGGTGCCAATTGAACTTCCATTGACCAGTATAAGAGAGTGTGAGAGGGATAATGCCAAATTTAACACATCTGCTCCCAATTCACACCTGAGACCTTGTAACACTAATGAATCACATAACCGTGGAGGGAAAATGGCAAATTAGGCACAGTTTGACTATTTTTCCTTAGGGATGTACTCACTTTGTTGCCAGTGGTTTAGATATTGAGTGTGTTGAGTTACTTTGAGGGCACACCAAATTTATACTGTTAAACAAGCTGTACATTGACTACTTTACATTGTATAAAAGTGTTAAATCTTCAGTGTTGTCCCATAAAAAGTATATAATACTCTCCCGCTCTCTCACTAGCCTCAAAAGGAACCTGAAAACCCATCTCTTCAGAATTGCCTATAACCAACATTAACCCCATTGCTGATACACCACCCCAGAAACATGTCTGCCCCTCACCTTCTGTCTCTTCCCACCTTCCTTGTAGACTGTAAGCCCTCACGGGCAGGGACCGCTTTCCTTCTGTACCAATAGTTATTTATTAATTTGTCTCCCTTGTAGTTATTTGACCTATGTTATGTATGCAACCTGAATGTACAGCGCTCTGGAACTGAGGGTGCTCTAAAATAAATAATAATAATAATAATAATAATAATAACAATAATATTACAATATTTACAAAAATGTGAGGGGTGTACTCACTTTTGTGAGACTATCTATCCATTCAAAAACAGAATTGCATTTTTCGGTCACCTGAAAGGAATGAAAAAGTGATCCAAAGTCATGTGTCAATAAAAGTTACAGCACCTCCAGTAAAAACCAAGAGGGACATGTATGAACCTGGCACAGACTGGTCAGTTCTACCTATGTTTTTAATAGTGTATTATCTGACAGTATATATGAATGTGCCTCACAGCACTTTATAAATGTGTTCCGTTCTACACCAAAAGTAGTCTCAGCCAAGCCACTTTGAAACTTGTATGGATATGTATGACAGTTTCACAGCAAACTTTGGTGCATTTTTGACACATTGGGCCACATGTATGAAAACTGTTTGGATCTAAAACTTTTTTGCCCATAGTAACCTATGGGCAAAAAAGTGAGTTTTAGACCTAAACAGTTCTCATACATGTGGCCCATTGTACGACTCTGGCGTGGCCCCTTTCCCTCTTCCCCATCTGTGTCGCATTCTGAAGTTTTGTGCCTGGCGCAGATTGCATCAAGTTTTGGCATACAACAGTTCATACACCTATAGAACAGGTTTGTTTGACTCAAAGTATGCCCAAAAAATGGTACAGCCCTGTTAATACATGTCGCCCAAGATTCCAATGCAGCAAAGCTGTTGCAAATAAACACAAAAATACAAAATGAAAAGATTGCAACAGTGTATTTTCCCAAAGGAAATATAGACCCTATGATCATAGCCTTGGGGGTTATTTAACAACGGCAGAATCATCAGTTTCCCATGAAATCAGGACTGTGTCATGTGCAACTTGTATATTATTTGGGCTTTATATGCTGTCTGAACACTGCCTATTGAAAGCTGTTTCCAAGTAACCTTTCCAGTGAAAGAAAAAAAGCTCATGAATGGTCACAGTAAAAGTGCACAGAGCTATTTCCTAGACATCATAAAACTTCTCTAACTTTATTTACTGTAATTCACTGACTGTTTCCACTGGTTTGGAGTGAGACAATGGCAGTTATTTGTCCCATTTTGTTACAGCCCTGGTCACCACAGTAATGAGAACATCAATCACCTACCTTTCCAGGGTGAGTAAAAATATAAGCAATTTGTATAATAGTCTTAAGAAGAGTCAGCCAGAGTTTCAGCAGGAAAGTGCCCACAAAAAGTACTTTACTAGAAAGACATTTTGAAAGGCAATAACCAGAATGGAAAAATATAGTTTATTAGAACATACCCAGTAGAGATGGGCAAATCGATTCTAACGAAGTGGGATTCGTTTAGAATTTCAGGAAAACTTCGGTTCTGCACGAAGCCGAAGTTTAGGGTGATTCGCGGGAACGAAGCATCTTTTTTATTGGTAAAATGGCCGCAAGCACATGGCGTGACATGGGGCAGTGAATTCTGGCTGGAAGACAGCAACACCCTCAATGACATGTGCAGACATGAAGCCAATCAGCAACCAGCGGACTTCTGTGACGTCACAGCCCTATAAATACGGACGCCATCTTAAATTCTCACACTTCTCGTAGTCTGTCCTGGCATAAGCATCTAGCTGCTGCTCTATAGAAATCATTATAAAACAAACTGCTTTTATCAGCGATTGGGGGAGGGGGAGAGACCAAGAGAAGTCTGTGTTAGTCTCACACCTCTATCTCAACCAGCATTCTGTATCTGCTTTTATCAGCGACTGGGGCCAAAGAGCTTCACAAGTGGTTCAGTTGCACACATTTAACGCTACCAGCGTCATCATTTTGTTTTAGTTTGGTGGGTGGGTGTTTTTCTGCCCCATATATGCCTCAATTTCACCTGTTTTTTTCTGTAGGCTATTTTATATCCAAGGGTTAATTTCTCCTCTTGTTTTGTGGGTTAATTTGGACTGAAATACAGGGTATTTATTTGCCCCATATATGCCTCAATTTCTTCTTTAATTTGTTCTGTAGGCTATTTTATATCCAAGGGTTAATTTCTCCTCTTGTTGAAGTGAAATACAGGGTGTGTGTATTTCTGCCACATACATGCCTGAAATCCATCAACTTCAGACCGGTGGGGGTATTTTAATCTGTGGCCAAGAGTTAATTTATTCACTTTTTTGTGGAAAATCCTGTGTCAAATCCAGTGTTTGTGTATTTCAGCCCTACATACATATAAAATCCTGTCTCTTGGGATATTGCTATTTGTGGCAAACAATTAATGTTTTCATGTATTGTGGTGATTCTGTTAAATGCTGATATATTTAGATCCCCCCCCCAAACAGTGAAGAGGGTGTCATGAGTAATTTTGCATTGACATCAATCCATTTGCCATTCCTTTAATCCTCCAGTGTCCGCTTTCAGTTGGTCAATAATCCATCATTGCTAAAGCCAAAAAGAAACAGGAGTTGAACCCAAAATTAAATAAATGGAATTTCTGCATGTATTCTGTGTTTTGTATCCACTCCTGCTTTTGGATTCTTACTCATATGAGAATCCTGATGCAAACAAAGAACCATGTCATACTATTCTTACAGCTTCTCCAAAAACACAATCGGTTGTGTTTTTTTTATGCCTTGAGACAGATTAAAAAAAGGGAAAACCAAACATAGTTGCAATGTTATAAAGTGGTGGAGGGTGGAAACAGCATTAGAAAACAACAGAGTGGTCAACTGAGAGAGTGCTCAGTTGGGAGCAGCCTAAAGAGACCTGAGTGGTTAGGTGGCAGCAGCATCAGAAGGCTACATAATAGTCCAGTGAAGAGTGGGGAGGTGGGTGTCAATACCAGTCCCTGGTAAAGATGGTGGGTGCTTGAAGGAGCAGCTGGCAGCAGATGTGGGCCTTTAGGCGGGTGGCAGCATCAGAATAGTAGCTGAGGCAGGTATCCAAAAGAATCCAGGGTTCAGGGTCTGCACCAGGTGCTGCTGGTGGTGGGTACCTAAATCACTAGGGGTTGAAGAAAGCTGCTCATCAACATGTCCAGACTCAGGTTGCTGCTGATGTAGCTGGTACTGCTCATAATCCCTCATCCCCCACACCAACTGTGGCAGTGGTACATAAGCGCTGATGAACAAGATAGGCAGCGGCCAACTGACTACATAAGATGTCTCTATAGTACTTGAGTTTGTCCTCCATCTTGGCAGGTGAAAAAATGTCCCCATTTGGGACTAGTAATGAGGGTCCAAGAGGGTGGAAAGCCAGAAGTCATCCCTCTGCCGGATGGTGACAATTCAGCTACTCAGCTACTCAGCTATTAAGTACTCCTGTCCACTTAGATCATCAAAAAATCGTTAATGGCCTTTCTCTGTTCATTAATTTCTCCCTGTTCATAAATGTCTCCCTGTTTTGCCCTGTTCATCGATTTCTCCCTGTTTTTCTCTGTTTATAGTTTCTCTGTTCTGTTTAGCTCAATGAGGGTGTGCTTGGTGGTGTAGGAATGTCTAAAGTGCTTGCAAAGTTTCCTGGCCAGTGCTCTGAACAGTGCAGAGTCCACTAATTGAAAAGGGAGGGCCAGCAGTACCACCAACTTGGACAGGAGCAAGGTCAGCTTCTGCACTTAAGGATGGCTAGACACATACTGCTGTCTCTTGGCAATAGTCTCGGTGAACTACTGCTGGCACCATGAGTGCTGAGGAGCAGGAGTATCTGGACCAGTAGATGATGTAAAAGACAGGGAGTTGTCTTTGGCAGAGGTGGTGAAGCTTTACTGCCTGAAATGGCAGGCATGCCACTGGGTGCTGCTGCTGTTGCGACAGGATAGACTACCACATCTGAGACACGTTTCTCCCAGGCCACTGTATGGTGACACTGCATGTTGATGCAGGACTGTGGTGCCAACGTTTGGTCCCTGGTCACGCTTTACTTTCTGCCCACAGATTCTACTTAAAGCCATTTTCGCCTCCTTTGGTGTCTTGTCAAAAAACTGCCACACCGCCGAGTAGGTGATTTTACCACCAATGCTCCACACTGACTGTTACTGACGCTGCCTCGGTGAGCTCCTGCACCACTACTTTCTGGGACCTGCAAAGTGGGTGGTCTAAATCGTGGTCGTTTGGCTCCCAACCTCGCACTGCTGCCACGCTGCTGACTCCTGGCCATGCTACCGACTTGCCGGCTACATCACTGCCTCACGCACAAGCTGCCACTCCCTTCTCTCGATGTTGATGATGAAGCTCTAGCTTCCAGGTCTGGGTTGATGGTTAGTCAAAGGTAGGCGACCGCTGAGGACGCCACTTCATACCAGGCAAAAAAGGGGACGCAAGGAGGCATGGAGTGGGCTGAATTTTCCATTTGGGGGGCACTTTATGCCTTGTTTAACTAGGGCACCAGAATACCTTGTACCAGCCTTGCTTGCTTCACCCGTCTCCCATGTGCAATTGGCTACATCGATTAGTGCTTGCCTGTCACCACCATCCTCTTCTATGGTGTCGCTGTACAGAGCCTGACCGCTCGCAACATAATCCCCCATGCCACTCTCCTCATCAGTACATGCCCACTTCTGCCAAAAGCAGCGGAAAGTCTTCCCACCTTTTTGCTCCCCCACTGTCCTCAAATGTTTGTCTCACTTATGTTGCGCAGGGCCCAGACATAGTAGTTCTCTAGCTGTGGGGAAGCAAAATGGGACAGAGGTTGGTTGGGGCAGGTGGACCCCCCTGTCTGCTCCCGGGAAATGCCAAAAAAAGGTTTGTGTTAAGGATGCAATGATTTTTGCGAGGTTATAGGTGTATCTGGGGGAAGTGGAAAACCCTAGTGTGTGGTCAACACAGGGCGTACATGACCCGGAAGCTGCGGCTCGCGAGGGGCCCTGTAAGATGTAAAATCAGGTGTGGAAATTATCTTTGTTCCCACTCCTTTATCTAATTAAATGCCTCCTCCAAATTTATTGTTATTATTGCTCCCGACGCGGAGCTCGAAAAGTATGACCCACAGCTTTGGGCTGGAAACATGAAATCTGCTTTAATACAGTAAATTAATTTCCCCAATAGAACTTTTTAATCCGTGACTATTTATCATGATTGGTTTAAAGTGCGGTCGCAAAGAGACAAGTTAAAATTTGCATGTCGTTGAAGCATTAGTGATTGAACACCCCCCAAATTTTCTGTATCATCTGGGGGGATGAGGAAGGCCGAATGTTTCTTCTAGAGACATAAAATCTGTTAAAGGGAAAAAATTGGGGAAAAATATCTGATATTTCGAAAAGGGATGTATAGCATAAAAGCAGTTTAACAAACTATCTGATGAGCTTAATAAGAATGTAAGGGATAAAAGCTTTTGATTTTTTTTCCCTTAAATTCAATTGACGTCCTAAAAAACATAAAAATTGTTCTAACGCTCCCCCCCCGAGCGTGAATGAGATTTATGCTCTTCCCCAAAATGAAAAAGATGGGTAAAAGGTCACTTCCTTAGGGCAGCAGGGTGAACAGGTGGAGAGGGGGTTAAACCCACTGAACCCTGTCAGGCTTGCTCCCAAAGGGGGTAAAAAGAAAAACCCCCCGGCCTCTTTGCAGAGCTTGATGGAGGAGACTGTTGCCCAAAGACCCCCTCAGGTGCCCTTCGGCGTCCCCGGCAAAGGTTTTTGGATTTTTACAATCTCATAACCCTCAATGTTCTGGGAGTATGTGGGGTGGGTTGTTGTTCAGTGTACCCTTTTAAAAGGCATCTCAGGGGGTTAAAATTTTAAAAATCGTGAAACAATAGATGAATTTAACCCTTCCCTCTTTTGTTGTTTTATCTGGGGGTAAGTGATTCAAAAACCCTTTGATGATCCATGCTTTTTAATTCATAGGCACCCCCCCTTGGTTATCCTTCTTGCATTTTTTCACAAGCTAGCAAAAATATGAAAGGATAAGGGAAAAATTATAATGATTATTGGTACAGTCACTTTTTGTAGTGTGAAGAAAGCCCCAGGTGGGTATTCCCCAAGTTTATGAGGGGGAACCAGGAGTTCTTTTTTTGGTCAAATCTTGGCTCAGAGAAAAATTTTGATGTGTTTCTGCCCCCACAAGTTACCAGGAGGTTTTAGCTTTTATCAGAGTTGGATCTGGAATGGAGGGAAAAACTATGGGATTGATTTGTTTCAAATTTTTACACAGATTTATAACAAATTTTTCAAGGCAACCCGACTCAACTGTATATGTGAAACCCCCCAAACTGGGCGGGTGGATATTCTCCTGAGGAGTGAGACCCCTGGGTGCCTAGGGGTGTTTTTGACGAATAGAGTGCAAAGGGTAGGATCTGGGCAGGGAAGAGATGTTTTTTGCTAGCCTTCGAATTTTTTGTTCTTATGGGGTTCATTATTTACTTTTTCCCTGGATTAGGTTTTTAAGGGGGTGTGAAATGTCTCCAAAAGTTTCCAAAATGTCTCGGATTCGCGGGGTAAAATAATGGGTAATCTGTTTTTCAACGTAAATGTTTTTTTATGTGGTTTGCAGTCGGGTTTAAATGGGGGGGGTTCCCAAGCCCTTTTAAA
This sequence comes from Phyllomedusa bahiana, assembly GCA_025379985.1. Lineage (NCBI taxonomy): Eukaryota > Metazoa > Chordata > Amphibia > Anura > Hylidae > Phyllomedusa > Phyllomedusa bahiana. Next base: position 9,393 of record JAODAL010059297.1, read on the forward strand.
AAACTTTTTAATAATAGAAATACTTTAATTTTTTTTACCCTTGGGTAATTAATGTGTTCAATTGATTTCCATCGGGAGGTAATTGTTTAGAAATGCTTCCCTTGTGTTGGGGGCTAAAATATTCTGTGAAAAGAAGAAATTTTTTTGGTTAGTTTCGGGGGTTAAACCCAAAATCTTTTTTTTTAAAACCTTCAAAAATCTCTTTTGTTTTTGCCCCCAAAATTCCAATTTGTTCCCCTTTATCTCGGCTTGGGTTGGGGGGTTTGGATTTGTTTCTTCTTTCCTTTATTCTTTTCCCTTTTTTTATTCTAACCCCAAATTTCCCCTTTTTCGCTAACTTTTTTTACGGGGACCTTTTTTCCCTTCCCTCTCCTTTTTTTTAAAAATTGATGCTTTTTTCCAAAAAGTTTTCCCTTTTTTCCCAAATTTTTTTTTTTTCTTATTATTTTTTTTTTTTTTTTTTTTTTTCCTTCTTTTTTAAATTCTCCGGGTTCTTCTTGGGGCTTGGGGGACACAAAATTTTTCCGCACTTCCCTTTTCAAAATTTGGGATGGAGGTGGGGCCTTTGGGGGGCCAGGCCCGGGGGGTTTTTTAGGGGGGGCCTTTAATTCCCCTGTTTAATTAAAATTCCTTAAAGGGGGTTTGCCCAAAATGGGGGGATTTTGGGGTGCCAATGAAAAATGATTAGGGGGTCATTTTAAAGGGTTTGGAAATTTCGGGGTGGGGGGGGGCCACTTTGTTTTCTGGAAACTCGGGGCCTCTTTTGGAAAGGGGGGATAGCGGCGGGGGAATTTTCTGGTACAAAGAAAAGGGTGGGTTTGGGGGGAAAATTTTGGTTTAGGGGGTTTTTTCCAAAATTCTTTTTCCTTTTAAAAAAAATTACCAAAAATTCCGGGGGAGCTTTAAAAGGCTTGGGGGTTATAAAGGGCCCCAAAAGGTGGGGTTACCTTTTTAGGGGAGCACCAAGGGAAAAGGGGGTCCCCCCTTCACGGGGGGGGAAAGGAAACAGAAAACCTTTTAAAGGAAACCAATTTTTTTTAAAGGGTCCCAATTTGGATAAATTTTGAAGGGTGAATAAAAAAAACGGGTTTCCAAAAAATTGGAGGGCTAAGTTTAGGGAAGGGGATGGGGGGTTTCAACCCCCATTGGGGCATTCATGCCCGGGGAGGGAAAAGGGGGTTCTTCCTGTTCGTCTACCCCCCAAAACCCCTTATAAAAAACTTGGGAGAAAAATTTTTCCCCCCCTTTTCTATTTTTTTCCCCCTTTCCAAACCCCCCCTGGGGGGAGGGGGGAAGGGGGGGAAAGAATGGTGGGGTCTTTGGGGATTAGTTTTAATTCTTTTTCCGGGTTTTTTTCTTTCAGGCAAACTTTAAGGGGGGGGAAAAGGATAATTTGTTTACCCCGAGAAATTAATTTTTAAAAAAAAAAACAAAAAACCCAAAACCCCACACCCCAAAAAATTTTTTTTTTTTTTTTTTTTTTTTTTTTTTTTTTAAATTTTGGGGGGGGTGTTGTCGGGGCAATTTTAAATACTTAAAATTAAAAAAAGTCCCCTTTCCCCAAAAAAAAAAACCCCCACCCCACCCCCCCCCCAAAAAAAACCCCCCCCACAAACAACCCCCCCAAATTTAAACTTAATTTTTAACCCCCCCCAACCCCCAAAAAATTTTTTTCTTTTTTTTTTTCTTTTTTTTTTTTTTTAATTAAAAAAAATTTTTTTTTTTTTGGGGTTTTGGAACTGGGGACTGGGTTTTAAAGGATCCCTTGTAGATCCCTGATTAGACCAAAACATTTTACCCCCGGGTTTGGCCCCCAAAAAAGATGTCTTGAGTTTTTTTAAAAAGAACTTGGTCCCGCCCAATTTATTGCTCTTTAGGGAAATTTGGGACAAATCCGTCCAAAAGGGATCTAAATTGCAAGGGAATAGTAAACCCAAAACGTCTCAAAACGCTCTTTCCAAAGTTTTTGTGTCAAGGGCTTCGGAAGTTGGCCATAGTCTTTAAAATAGGAAGAGGTTGAAAGGCTGTAAGTAGGCCGAGATTTTCCCCGGGGCCGGAGCTTGTAGGATTTGTTTTTCCAGGGTTTTAAAAAAACCCCCTTGTGTTCAAGGAGAGTTATTGGTGTTTTTAAATAATGTCCTTTTAACGAATTGTATAAAACTTGCCTTTGGCCCGGGGGCATAGGGTATCCATTGACGACGTAAGTGACAAGACCTAGAATCCTTTTTTTAAAAAAGGGGTTTTTTAGATTTTTTCGGTGGGAAAAAATGAGCATCACAGCTTTTTCCGAACAAACAGTAAAAGGGGGGGGTTTTTTTGGTACCCTGTGTATGCAATGTCCCCCCCCCCCCCCGGGGGAATCATTTCTTAGCCCGATGGAGCTTGGATGTGAGACTTTGCAAATTTTATTGATGCCAAATTTTTGAAGAAAACTCAAAGGCTTGATTGACAAGTTGGGAAAAACAAAGGGGACACAAGAAAAATTTTCCATACATGTCCTGCAGGGTTGGTCAAAAAGGGTTTGGCCCCAGTTCTGGCCCCCTTTGAAACATCCTTTTTCTAGGGGGCGAAATACCCCCGATAAGTGAAAGCAAAAAAGGTATTTTACGTCCTTGGGTAGGGGGGGAAATGAAAAAGACATTCAGAAACCATAGGGAAAGTGAAGAAAAAGCAGCTGAAGAAGGTACTTTGGTGAGAAAACATGAGCTTTTTGGGGGCCATAGGGTTCTCATAATTTCCCTGACAGCAATGACTGCTCCTGAGTTTCCCGAACCAAACGGTATTTTTGGAGGGGTTTACCCGGGGTAAAACTTTTTTGTGAACAGAGAAAACCCAGGTGTATTTGCAGGAGAAATGCATTTGGTTGGGGGTAACCCCTTTTTCAAAAGGGAAAGTAAGGAAATTTTTGAATCCAGGGGAATTTTTTTTGAACATGGCCCTTTAAAAAAATTTTAGGCAAGCGAGGAGGGTTAAAACCAACCTCTTTCAAGAAGACATGTAAAGGTGAGAAGGGGAAAGGGTGCCGACTTTATCGGGGCCTTTAGACCAAATTAGGAGGGGACTTGGGGTCAAAAGTTCAGGGGGTATTGCTTGGGTGTGGATAAAAATGTGAAACGCAGGGGGAAAACCTTTTAAAAGGGTTCATGTGAAATTGGGGTATTTTAGTCCCAAAAAGATTTTAAAAAAAAATCTTTTCTGATAGAAGCACATCGTTTTCAGAAGATCAGCTTTTAAACAGTTTGTTTGGGGAAGTAGGGAGTAAGAAATCTAAAGGAAATCCATTTTATGCCAAAATTTGGCCCCATTGTGTAGGGGTTTAAAAGGGGTCTGGTTTGGTCGTCCCCCCCCCCCCCCCCCCACCCCCCTTTTAAGCCCTGAAAAAAAAGTCGGAGAAAGTATGTGTCCAGTGGAATGTCAGAAGTTTTCAGAACCCATCTGGGTGCACCTGTATCTCAAGGAAAGGAAGTGGTGGCCATTATTTTGAGAATTAGCGGTTTAACCTGGTTATAAAAATTTATAAAAAGTGGTGTTCTCTGGGAATTTAGAAAAAAGGTAGACATTTGGGTTTGCCGGAATCCTATGGGGTGAGGACGAAAAGGAGGGGTTTTTGAGGTTGAAAAGGGGGGATAAGACACATCTTAAAGGAAATGTTGTTGGACTTTATATGGTTAAGTTTGGGTAAATTGAGGTTAAAAAGAATTGGGGTTATTATTGTTGGCTGAGGTCTTGGTTGTTTTGTTGGTTGATCTTGACGGTTGAAAATCAAAAACTTGGTAATGAGGTTGAAAATTGATTTTATGCTTGAGGGTTATACGCGGTAAATTTCGTCCATTTGGGAGCAAGAAAATTTCCCTTTTTTTGTACAAGGGTTTAGGCGGCACCGCCCCATGATATGGGCGGGATCGGTTGCCCTTACAAAAAGTTTTCTGGTTCGGGGGCCCTTTTCCCCAGGGGGGTGTGGGTCTGGAAAGGTCGTGAACCGTTATTTTCGATAGGGGGTCCCGTAGGTTGGGTCCCCGGGGAAAAATTTTTCCCTTGGGTTTATTGTAGAGTATGGTGCCTGGCTGAGCTATAGAGCCCCTGTGGGAGCTCTTGAAAAAAGGGGGCCCATTTTGAAAAACCTTTTTTTAACTGTTTTGGGGGGAATCAAATTTGTGATTAGCAATGGAGGAAGTTGACTTCGGATAACTCTGATATTTTTTCTCGTTAGGGGTTTCCAAAATCCCAAATGGTTTAAATAAACCTGGAAAAAAACGCCGTTGGGAAAAAAAGGGTTTTGTGAGCTTTGAGTTCATGTCAAATCCCCTGGTCCCGGAAAAAGACAAGACAACCGGGATAAAATTTCTACAGATTCAGTAGGGCTCTGAGTAGAATTTAAGTTTTTGAATGAGGACTCATCAAAGCGTTCCTTTGCCCAAAAAGAAACGGAAAAGCCAAAACTCCCCCCCAGATGGTTTTAATTTGTGATGTCCTCAACATTGTCTTTTTGTAGGAAACTAAAATTTTATGATAGGCCCCAAAAATAATCCCCCAAAACCTTGTTTTCTGGGCAACATGGTATTGATCCTTTTTCCAAAAGGGGCAGAATATGTCTTCTGTATCTGGCTGATGCCAAATGTAAAATTGCCATAGGGTTTTTTAGGGTTGGGATTTGGGACAGTTTGATTATTGACTTGTTTGGGTGTAAAAAAGGGAAGTAGATTTGGTTTATTTCCCCCGGGGGATTGTGGCTGCCGTGATGGATGAGGAAATAGAACCCCGGCCCCCGAGAAAGGAATCCGTGGCTGGGAGGGGATGGGGGTGGGGGATGCCCCAAGGTGGGGGTAAGTCCTTTAACAATTGGTTTGGTGGTGGAGGTAAAAGTGGGGGTAGTTTTGCAGTGGAAAAAACCCTTGGAAAAAGTTTTATATCCTGAGTAAGGGGGGAAATTGTCCCGGAGAGTTTGTGGTTTTGAGTAAGGGGAGCCAAAGTATTTTTCAGAATTTTGGCCCAAACCTTTTGGGTTTGTACCAATATCCGTATTTACGTACTGGAAAGGGAATTGGCTTGTGCCCCAAGTAATGCCGGGGAATTTTGGCCTGTAAAAAAATGCCATTTATGGGAATTTCAAAAATGCCAGAAGAAATAAGGGGTATGGACAGCGATTGGAAATTGTTCGGGTTGGGCCCCCTTCATAGGGCGTTATTTTATAGTTTGTTTCAGCAGGAAAAAATTGTATGGGATAGTTTTTTTACGGGTCCAATAGCATGGGGAAATGTTTAAACACAGTTTAATTCTGCCCCCCCCGGGGTGACAAGTACAGTGGAAACAGGAAAAAGGGACACCCCCAGAAAAGTGAACTGAAGTCCCTTTACCAGGGGTTGCTGTATCCCCTTTTACCCCCATTTTTGAACCCAATTTTTACCCCTTTTGCCCCACGATTGCCGGGATGGCCAAATTTTCAGGATTGACAAAAATGCCGTGTATCCTGAAATTTCAAAGTCCCCCCCAAAGAAGGTAAGAGTGGGGGTTTGTGTCCCAAATTGGGTAATTTAACCCTACAAACGTCAGGTGTTTTTGGGTTTACTTTTAAGGTCGAGATAAATTTACCCTTTTGGGTTTCAAGTAGTTTTTTCCAAGGTGACGTGTTGTTGGAGTTTGATGTTAAAGGGTCCGTGGGCAGTTTTCCCAAGGAAGTCAGTGGGTTGGGTTTTGGTAATGTGGGCTCTCCCCAGGCCAGTGTGGTGCTGTGAGCCAAAAAGGAAAAAAAACTGGAGTCCTTTTATTTGGGTTGCAGGGTGTGAGTCCTGGCCCCCGTAGCTATTGGGAACTTGTGCCCCCTCCCCTGTCTTTTCCCCCCGTTATCAAACCCAAGTCAAAATAGATTTAGGAGGGGTACATAGAATTTTTTTTCCCCAAAGATGCTGTGGCCCAAAAGGGGTTTTTGGTTGGGGGGCTTTGGGTTTTGAGTTGCAAAGGGGTGCTGGCGAACGTTATCACTCGGGCAGTTGCATATCAAAAGTTTAAATTAGCAGTAACAGTGAAAATTGGCCCCGGAGGAGAGGTGGGTTAGGGAACGTTTAAAAGGTGGAGCAAAATGGGCCCCCTGTTTAACTTCAAACCCGGGAAATTCCGGGTTTTTTTTGGGAAATTTATTAGACTACAAATATTTGGCCCCAGGAAGTGGGGAAAAGGGGGGGTTTGGTTTTTCCTTCCGGATACAGAGAATTTTTTGGACTTCCCTAAAAATGGCCCACGGAAATAAAAGGGGGTTCTGGGAAGGGAAGCTTTAGGAAAGAATACCGGGGGGCAAAGGGGTTTAGGTAAAACAAGGTTGTGTTTTGTGTCTGGTCTTATAAATAAATTCTGATGGTATATCTTTGACCACGGCTGGACTGGGACTAAAATGGACCTGTGGTACAAAACTTCTACCAATCCACATACAATATCCATCTCCGGATTTTGCATTGGTCATGTACCTCATCAGATTCTAAAATAAATAACACCATAAACAAGACAAAGAAAGTCAAAGTTGGGCATATCAACCCCTAGTCACAGGGTCAGCGACAGGGGTGCACCCGCATATACAAATAAGAACAATTATACACTGCCACTATACAAGCGCCAACATAACTTACAATACCACCATGTAGTGACCACATAGTGGTCAGATACCAGTTTAGGCTGTCATCACATGACAGTGAATACAACCAGGGCTGGGACAAAGCATGTTAGTGCCCTAGGCAAACAGGGCAAATGTTCCCATCCACCCTCCATGGGAAAAATGTATATCCCTGGTGCTGACATGATGTACAGTGACTTCAGCTGTGGTGCCCTAGGCAAATATGATGAATGCCCCCGATCTTTAGGATTGCAACCTAGAAGAGGCAGCACTGTATGCAGTGTGATAACATCACTACATCACATTGCCTGTATGGCTTATCTGTATATGTCACAACCCAGGCCATAGTTTTCAACTGAATGTGTGTTTGAACCTGTCCATGATCACAAGAACCTAAGCACATTTTCTTGTCACTGCATAATCATAATAAAGAGGAGTGTAAATGTAGCAGTGGGTCTGGCCTGCCAAAAACAATTGAGTGCATTGCTCAGCTGTCCCATTGAGCCAAAAGAAATAAATGGAACAGCAGTGTTCACATAGTTCTAGGGTCTAAGAATCTTGTAGAATTAATGGTGGAGGCCCAACAATGGGACCTATCCTGTATATAATTAATATTTGTTTTTTATGAAATAACCTCTTTAAAGCAGGCTCTGACTGGCCCTACAAGGGAGCAAGGGAAACTACTGGGCATGGCTGGCCTGGAGCTTCATTTTAGGAAGAAGGGCAGAGAAAGTCACAAAGCAAAAAGGTAGAGTGCAAGAGAAATGTGTAGTATATGCAGTTATGTGCAGTGACTGTAGGCTGGACCCCCAGCACTGGTGGGATCAAGAACCAACGCCATTGATGGGCTCCAGGCACCCTAGTCTCACATTGCTTCAAGGTGTATCTATCATTACTATTTTTGCATAAATTAAAATAGTAAATATGCATTCATGGAACTTTGTAATATACATTATATTATTAGAAACATTTTCCATTCAGCAGGTGCTATGCAATATTTAGAAACCTTTACAGATATCTTCAATGCCTGGCTTGGGTTATACACTAAATGATGGACAGTGAAGAAGGTAAAAAAAGAGGGATAAAGCTGCAAGAGAGCGGAAGTGCTGACATCTAATTGTCATACAATCTGATTGGTATACAATTTTTCACCCATTATCCATCTATTCTATATGATAGATATGAAAACAGCCTGAGATTATACTATCTTGACTTATGTGGATGTTCAGCTCATTCTTTTTTCTTTTTGTGATTTTACCTACCTAAGTATAAACATACATACATACACTGTCCCAGAAATACAGCTGAAGGTCTGTTCTAAAGAAATAGCGTCATTTCTGTCCAGGGCTGTGGAGTCGGAGTCGGAGTCGGTGGCTATTTTGCAGGAGTCGGAGTCGTCATAAAATGGACCGACTCCGACTCCCAAAATATATAATAAGTTGTTCCAGTTAGTTCGATGCAGTGCAAAGAGCAAGAGAAATTGGATCCAGCCAGTGCTACTGCTCCCATATCTTCAGCCTTATCACATGAGGAGGGTAATTGATGACATGGAGCAGGCAAAGCGCTGCCACAGGGGAAAAGATTTTGCTCCCATGGCAAACAGATTTCAGCTAAATTTTTCACCTGTTTTCAAAGAAGTAGAAGAGTTTAACCTTTCATCAAAACTGACTGTGGCTGAAGCAATTCCTTTATACACTAACCCAAGTTAGTGTAGAGAGGCCGTTCTCTAGCCTGGATATAATGAGATCAGATGTGAGGTCATGTATGCAGGATCTGATGGAGGCGATACAATTTCTCAGAACAAATTCAGAGACTTCACAAATGTTCCTGCAATGTTTTGCATATTTACAATTTTTTTTGTGTCCTAAAGTCATGTCCAATAAATATATTTTACACTGACAAGCAAAATGGTAACAATGGTTTGAACTTGTGACGTTCAGGCTCCATATCTCACCATCCACTACAGCTTTGTACATGAGGCTACTGTAGTTTTATATACAATCATCTTACATATCTTATACATAAATTTGACTTGCAAGTATTTAGCATCTGCTTAGTTCTGCAGATCCTTGTCCTGTAACTGCTTAGTTACAGTTTTGCTCCTAAAAATCACAGTGTTAATTTTTATTATTTTGTTAGTATTTGGGAAATCCACCTTTGGTTTTTAGCACTGCCTGAATCCTTCTGGGCTCTGGATCAGATTCAAGCACATCTTCACCAAAATCTGATCCCAGGTCTCTTCTACACATTCCCAATGTTGGTGCAGACTGGACTTGGATACAAATACCGCTTTTTCTTCAACTCTACCCACAAGTGTTCAAAAGATCAAAACATTGTTACCCTTTTGCTTGTCAGTGTCTGTTCTACCTAAATAGCTTGACTATTGTATCATAAGGTGATAAACAGCCTGATGTTACCATTTTACTACAGTAGAGTTATCACTTAAACATGCACCATGTATGCGGGAGTCGGAGTCAGGAGTCGGAGTCGGGAGTCGGAGGTTTGGGAAATTGAGGAGTCGGAGTCGGGGCTTCAGCTTGCCGAATCCACAGCCCTGTTTCTGTCCATGCGTCTGGTATGGCAGCTTATGCTGATTCAAGTCAAGGGGACTGTATTGCAATATCAGACGTAGCTCACTGGCAAGAAGAGCACTTTTTGTAGGAGAAAAAAGAGCTTTTGCTAATCATGGACAAGCAATGCTAACACTTAAGGGTGCAGCAGATTAATTTTAGAGTTTCATTAGGGCAATAGCATGTAACAGAATTTGTTGTCATTAGTATCTAGAGGTTAGATACGTACATGGGCTTATATGAAATGTATACGGCAACTATCCATTTTTTCCTTGACATTCCATAAAAAGAGACAGTTTTCTAGAGTCCACCAAAAATGGATGTGTCCTTGATTTGCTTTGGAGCTGGGAAAGCTTTTTCAGATTATTGTGATTATCACCAGTTTGCAGATCACAGTGAATGCTACTAATTTCTTCATATCAGTATTCTGGCCCACTGACATATATCACTTATAAACTTTATGATTTATTATGGTTTTCCAATCTGTGATTTTTTGATAGGTTATCCAGAGAAATGAAATAATCTTGTTGGCAACCCTGCTGATGAGGATCAGAATGGTTTGATGGGTAGGCAAAAGCAATTTTTTTTTTAGAAAATGGAAACACTACTTTCACTTCTGATGTTTATGCTCTTTTAAAAAGTTAATGGGTTTTCTTGGTGAAATCGTCACCATGTTGTAAAATCTTTTGTACCAGTTAAATGATAAAAAAGATATTTACTTACAGTGGTGATTTGTTGTCCATTTTTCCACCATCTGATTTTCCCAAATCATTTGTCTAAGCTTCAACATTGAAGCTTAACCTGCATTTTCTATATTGCCTTGAATCCACGGCAGTTTTAGCGTCCATGCTATCCATGAGCCGCCTCCATTGATGTTTGACTGGTTTTATGCTATTGTGCTATTAAGAAACAGTCGTAGAGTTTATCTATATACTTGACGAAAGGTATGATGAGACATAAATTTGAGGGGAGGTAATCCAGCCAGGAAAGATTACATTATCACTGCAAGGCACATGATCTACAGTGGTATTAGCAGTTAAAAAAATAGGTTGAGGTGACCGTCTTCAGAATCATTGGATATTAACCAACGTAAAAATAAATGTAAATTGCAATGTGACAATGGAAAATGGAATTGGAATTGACTTACCTTACGTATTTTCCAGAACACCTCTTTCATATCTTGGTCTTATCTCATTATCACTTAGTGTTGATCGAAATTTTTAGATCATGCGATAATTTAGGTTAAAATCTGTGCATCATCTATTAATATCGCGCCATTTTCGGCGCTTCCTGTCATTTTGGCGGCCAGAGAATCAGCTTACAGAATAGAGCAGGGTGAGATGTGTGTGCGACTTCATGACTGGGATGTGTATGGTTGCGATTGGCTGGAAAAATCACATGACGTCGTTTTACATAGAACAGCCCTTCCTGTTCATGATCAGTGTCTCTCAGCGTCTCATAGCAGTAGGATGTGCGCTCTGCCTGTGTCCAAACAGCTCAGCGAAATTATTCTATTTCTTCACAGAGAAAGCTCTACTGTTAGCTGTGATCCTTACAACTTAGTTAGATCAGAGATTGGAAGATTTTATGTAGTTAGGTAGAGAATTTTAAAGGAGCATCTACCACTGTAAAGTCACGGTGGGGAGCGGGGGAGGGGGGGCCACGGGCGAACACAGACAAGCTCTATAAGGAATACTGGATAAAGTTCACCAAAACTTAGTGTAGACATTGCACTGCAATAGCTTTATTATTAACAGTTTTCTATTGAAATATTTCCTAGATATTGGGCAGCCTGAACTTATATTAGGATACACATCTTTTCTAGTAACTGCAGGTCTCTTTGTTAGGTGCAAAACTCCACTTTTATTATCAGTATACATTTCAGATAGGTGTTCTTTTTCAATTTTGCCCATTCCAGCTTTGTTGATATAGCCACCTTGCATTTAAATTAAGAATCCAGCAATTTTGTACTCAGCACAGGTTGATAGGTGCCAAAAATACCTTTTATTATCCGAATACATTTCAGATACGTGTTTTTTCACTTTGGTGCAGTACAGCTTTATTCATTGAGGCACCTTGCACTTAAATGTGAATACAGCAATTTTGTAGTCACACCACAGGTGAATTGATAGGTGCCAAAAACGACCTTTAATTATCCGAATACATTACATATACGTGTTTTTTTCACTTTGGCGCACTACAGCTTTGTTCATTGAGGCACCTTGCACTTAAATGTGAATACAGCAATTTTGTAGTCACCACAGGTGGATTGAAAGGTGCCAAAAATATCTTTAGTATCCGAATACATTTCAGATACGTGTTTTTTCACTTTGGCGCAGGCTAGCTTTGTTGATAGATCTACTTTGCAGTTAAATGTGAATACAGAAATTCTGTAGTCACCACAGGTGAATTGAAAGGTGCCAAAAATACCTTTTATTATCCGAATACATTACAGATACGTGTTTTTTCACTTTGGCGCACTACATTTGTTCATTGGGCACCCTTGCACTTAAAGGGAATACAGCAATTTTGTGTCACCCAGGTGAATTGAAAGGGCCTAAATACCTTTTAGATTATACATTTCAACAGGTTTTTTTTTCACTTTTGGGCATCAAGCTTTGTGATAGATCTACTTTCGTTAAATTTTAATCCCGCAATTTTGTTTGATTTTTAGGGTTTGAGAATAGCTGTGATTTCCCTCTTTTTTTAAAAAGAGACTTTTCCCAAAACTCTTCCCCTACCTTCAAAAAATTTTTACATTTCGAACATGGAGCAAATTCAGGTGGGAAGGAGCAAGGGGGGTGGACAGGAGGGGGGGGGTACGAGGAAGGTCTCCTTCAGTGCGGCGACAACATGCATGCCAGCGGATCTCGTTCGGGGGCCCTCAGGCCGTCATCGCTGGGGGCAGGGCCCTGAATCTCAGTAACGAACAGCGTCGCCAACTTCCCATGGTTAATGCAACCGCATCCCCGTCTTTCCTCCTGTCCTCCCCGTCCCGGCCACAAATGTA
>JAODAL010059298.1:0-2500 GCA_025379985.1 Phyllomedusa bahiana
CTACCAAAGGGTTTTTCATTATACACAATCAGGGTCCTTTTATTCACAGTCGGGTGCCCCATAAACACAGTCAGGTGCTCCATTATACACAGTTAGGTGCTCCATTATACACAATCAGGTGCTCCATTATACACATACCTGATCAGGTGATCCATTATACACAATCAGGTGCTCCATCATACACATACCTGATCAGGTGCTCCATCAAACACAGTCAGGTGCTCCATTATACACAGTTAGGTGCTTCATTATACACAATCAGGTGCTCGGTTATACACAATCAGGTGATACATTATACACATACCTGATCAGGTAATTCCGTTACATTCATACATGATCAGGCACCCTGTTATATATACATACATGCTATATAATATGTTGTATGAGAATCATTGCTTCACTGCAGTGAATAATAAATCATCCGACTACTCGCTCTGCCAGCAAGATGAGATACTGGCAGACAGCTGCAGCATGCACCAGCAGGCATAGAAAAATCTATACATACCCATTCAGTGTGCGGAGGGGATCGTATGTGTGATGCTGCACTATACACATGATGAGGACTTTGCTTTTTTCAGGTGGCGAGAAGTTTTACACAGAAACAGAGATCCTATTATAATTTTCCAATCTATTTGTTGTCCTCAATGGGATAAGCCTGCCAGGGTAATGTTGGTTCATTACAGGTATGAAGGGTATGTTCACACAATGTCATTTTCACACACATTCCCTGTTTCCAATAGGAATACAAGCCTTCCTTCACACTGTGAAATGCAGCTCATATTTATTCTGATCCTAAAAAGAGAAAGCGATGTCATCTATTCACGCTTTTTCCCTGCAAATAATGTGTCGGGATCCTGGATGCAGAAGAGCCTCCTTTAATGGGACTAATCTGCCTCCAAAGACATCTCCCCCCCTCAAAAAAAAAAAAATACATGGCAGAAATCAAAGGGTGCAAACATACCCAAAATCCATGACACAGTGGCCAAAGGTGTATGGCACTCGGGTCTATTACTTTTATGTAATGCACTGTCCTGCAATGTTATACATCCTATTCAGACACCGCGACCGCAAACAGGTAGTAGAATATAGATTTTATTGATGGATAATTACAAATCATATAAAACATACATAGGACCCAAAGGGGTCGAGCACCCCTAATACACAAATAAATACATAGCAAGTGCATGGATCTATTAAAGGGGTGTTCTCATCAGCGCTTTCCTGTGCAGGTCAGACTATCGCAGAGATGAGGGTGTCACTGGCAGCCGTCCTCCCCATTAATTTCTATAGGAGTTCCGAATATAACCATCTGGCCTCCCCATTCATTTCTATTCCAGTTCCAAATATAGCCGTTCGACCTTCCCATTTGTTTCTGTGGGACTCTCGCTCGCTTATATTCAGGCCATCCCCAAGAATGAGGATGGCGATGCCTGCGGCCGTCCGCCCCATTAATTTTATGTGGGAGTTTTAAATTTAACTGAGCGAGTGTCCCATAGTAATGAATGAGGAGGCCATACAGCTATATTAGGAGCTCCCATGTACATGAAAGGAGAGGACGGCTGCAAGACAGTTGGATCAGAGCTAGCTAAAAGGCAACCTGCAGGGCAAAAGTACACTTGTGGGAACAACTCTTTTAAAGGGGTGTTCCCATTATCCCTCTACCATGCTGCAGGGTACCTCACAGCTCTCTACAAACCAACAGTCTCAGAGAACAAGCACAGCTCCTCTTCTCTATCATATAACCCTAAAATCACAAAAGCTCAGCTCCCTCCCTATCATATAACCCTATATAATCCAGAGCTCCACTTCTCTCCTCTATCGTAATAACCCTATATATCACAGAAGGCTCCGCTTCTCTCCTCTATCGTATAACCCTATAATCACAGAGGGGCAGCTCCTCTCCTCTATCATATAACCATTATACACAAGCCCAGCTTAACTCATCTACATAATAACCCTATAATATCACAGAGCTAAAGCTTCTCTGCTCTATCATATAATCCTAATATATCACAGAGCTCAGCTCCTCTCCTCTATCATATAACCCTATATATCACAGAGCTCAGCTTCTCTTCCCTCTATCAAATAAGCCTATATATCACAGAGCCCTCTCCTCTCCTCTATCATATAATCCTATATATCACAGAGTGCAGCTCCTCTCCTCTATCTTATAACCATATATATCACAAGCTCAGTTTACTCATCTATCATAAACCCTATTAATCACAGAGCTCAATTCTTGCTTACAATAAATCCATATATCACAGAGCTCAGCTCCTCTCCTCTATCATATAACCCTAATTTTATCACAGTTGCTCAGCTTCCTCCCTCACTATAAGCCTATATACACAGAGCTCAGCTCCGCTCCTCTATCATATAACCCTATATATCACAGAATCAGCTCCTCTCCCTACATATAACCCATATATCACAGAGCTCCTCTCCCTCTATCATATAATTCCTATATATCACAGAGCTCAGCTCCTCTCCTCTATCATAA
>JAODAL010059298.1:7500-21572 GCA_025379985.1 Phyllomedusa bahiana
AACATATTGGGCTGCTGTATGGAACTGTATATATAGAAACCACTTATGTAGGGGGGTGATCAGGAGTTTTTACTATACAAGGTACAGGAACATCTTAGCTCTGGTGTCCAAGGGGTTACAACACTCCTGTGCTCCACAGCAGAGCTCAACATGGTCTATAATCCCTTATCTTTCTAACAATGTGGCTGGTCACATAGGACCTTATGTATGAAAACTGGCTAGGTCTAAGACTTTCCTTGTTGCCCATAGCAACCAATCAGAGCCACTAGCAACCAATCGGAGCTCATAGCAACCAATTGGAGCCCATAGCAACCAATCAGAGCTCATAGCATCCAATCAGATCTCATAATAACCAATCAGAGTTCATAGCAACCAGTCAGAGCTCATAGTTACCATTATGAACTCATAGTGACTAATCAGAGCTCATAGCAACCAATCACAGCTCACAGGAAACAATCAGAGCCCATAGCGACCAATCAGAGCCCATAGCAACCAATCAGAGCCCATAGCAACCAATTAGCGCTCATAGCGACCAATCAGAGCTCAGCTTTCAGTTCAAATAGTGCTCTGAATAAAATGAAAGGGGAGCTCTGATTGGTTGCTATGGGTTCTGATTGGTTGCTATGAGCTCTGATTGGTTGCTATGGGCAACAAAGAAAGTCTTAGCCCTAGACAGTTTTCATGCATGTCGCCCATAGTGTCTCACTGAGGATGGGCAATAATCTGTAGGCGGCGCCTGGCAGCATGGGTTCAATTTGCCTACAGCACCACCACAGGGCAAGTGAAGCATTACACGGATCCACTGTATTCAATTAGTGGTCTGTGTAAGCATGGACGTGTCGGGTCCTCCAGAGTTAGAGACACTCTTTGTAGGGTATTTGAAAATTTGTTTTCTAAACCAGTTGTGGAGATAGTAATGAAGTGATGTAAGCCAAGGCAACCAATGACTTGTGAGATGTGAGACAAAGCCTGTTATATATTTGGTTTCTTCATGTTTTTGCACCTCTAAGATATCAATATGAAGCCGAATGTGACCGGAGGGGGGGGGGGGGGACCTTGAATCTTGTACTGACTGGAAAAGAAAATGGCAGCAATTTACGATGTGCTCAGTGATACAGGCGCAGTGTTATGGATGGTGCCAGCTCATGTCACACACTCCTCCACTATGGTGGTCTATAAAGTAAAAAATACAAATAAGAGAAAACCTAGAGGATCTTTTTCAGCCCATATGCTCTGAAGAGCCGGCCAAGCGCCTCACATGAGCTGTAATAACATCTATGGGAAATGTTAGTCACCGACTGTCTCATCCTTTAAAAATGTAACTATATATCAAGGAGGTGAGCAGAAAACATGGCAGAAGAAAATATTGGTTTATGTGAGGCGAAGTATCAGCGCTCGAAGTTACAGACCCTTCATTAAAGGCCTTCTACACCAATGTCCCCATGACAACATTTCCTGCCACTGTACTCGGACAGCTCAGAGTTATCATAAACTAACTGTGCAATCAGCATCCCAACACATAATCCAGCCTCTGTCCCCATGACAACCCTTCCTGCCGCTGGCAGCTCAGTGTTATGATAGGAAAACTGAGCAATCAGCAACCTCTCCTAAATAGTGTCTCATTCTTGTGTGAGGCTGTAGAAATAACAGCCTTCCATGAAAGGGCGCTTTACTGCCTCGCCCCGATGACAACACTTCCAGCATTCCCAAGATAAAGAATTAGGGGCATTGGCAAAATTATCCATTTACACATCTTCTTGGCAGGTTGCAACCTTCATTGGCTGGGAGCTATACCGAGGCTGTAGAACAGGGGTGTCAAACTCATTTTTACTGGGACCATATCAGCATTATGGATACCCTCACAGGGCTGTTGGAGGGTGGCTGGGGCGCCTGGGTAGGGCGGTCACGGATGTGCCACCACTTGTGGGGTCCTGAACAGGGCGTTGTGGAGGTACAGGACAGAGCTCTGAATCCAAGATGTGTTGGTTCAGGAGAAGTAAAGAGTCGGTCCTCCTGCATCATGACCTTGTCCATCCTTGCTTGATGTTACATAGTTACATAGTTAGTACGGTTGAAAGAAGACATGTGTCCATCAAGTTCAACCAAGGGTGGGGAAAATGTGGGTGAGGAAGAGAGACAAGGAATTTAAGCCCAGCCACCCCACTGGTGAATGCCCTGGAACCCACAAGGCAAGAACCAATCTGCTCCAGTGGAGACCCCATCTCTGACCCCAGAGCAGCCACCAGCCAGGATCCAGAATTTTACATAACTACATACGCATCATATTCTTTAGTTTCAGGTAGGTATCTAAGCCTTTCTTGAAACCCTCACCTGTTCCTGCCGTTACCAGCTCCTCAGGCGGCTCTTCCACAGATTTACAGTTCTTACAGTGAAGAACGCTCTTCTCCTCTGGAGATTGAATCCTTTTTTCTCCAGTGAAGGGAATGTCCCCTTGTCTTTTGAGGGGGCTTCACTTGAAATAATTTTTCCCCATACTTTTTGTAGGGACCATTTATATATTTATATAAATTAATCATGTCCCCCCCGAAGCCGTCTTTTCTCAAGACTAAATAAGTTCAATTCTACTAGCCTCTCCTCATAACTAAGATGTTCCATTCCCCTTATAAGTTTGGTTGCTCGTCTTTGTACTCTCTCTAGCTCCATTACATTTCTTCTATAAACTGGGGCCCAGAACTGAACAGCATATTCTAAGTGAGGACGCACTAATGCTTTGTACATGTATCTAAGCACTCGCGGGCCATGAGGTGATGTGGTGGGCCAGATTCAGCCTGCGGGCCTAGAGTTTGACAACACCTCTTTTAGCACCACAGGGTGTCATTTCTTTAATGAAGGTAGGTAGAAACTGTATTATGGTTTACTACAATGCTACTCTGGAGCCCCCCTCTGTAGCCTACAGAAGAGGGACGCTAAGAGGTAGTGGACTTCACTCAGGTTACCTAGTTCCAATATCCTATGGATGATGATTCATTACAATGGTCGCATGTAAAACTACATCTCCCCTTGTAGCGGCCGCTGCAGGCAAAATGATCAGCCAACAGCACCTGCCCCGGTGGAAAATCTAGACTTTCTTTCAGAAACACAATACAATATCAGTAGCACTCTATAGGCACTTAAAACAGTCAAAGAGGACATAAGACTGTTTTGGAACAGCATGTATGCTACTATGGAATATAAGAAAAAATGTAAAGTTCTTAGTGCACATTTTTGATCAAAACTGTAAATGCCCACCTACCGTGGTCACCTTCCCGTGGTAGGTGGGTATTTACAGTTTTGATTTATCTGTAGTGTGGATCTTTTCTAATTTTTAACCTACTACACAAGGAGAGCGCTGCTGTTTGTTCTTTTTTCTCCTCCATTTAGAATACTGGTACTTTTATATGTTAAAGAGGAGTCTTTGGGCCCCCACAGGCTCTTGGCCTGGTAGCGGCTGCTACCTCTGCACCCCCTATAGCTATGCTCCTGACTACACTTTATGAATCTCTTGCACTCGTCAGTGTAACAGGAACAGCAGAGTTGATGTGTCAATCACTGCTATAGACCCACCCACAGCCTGACCAGCATATGTGAGTCTAAAGCAGCCTGTGAAACTGCATGGTGAGAAAACCCCTTTATGTGTGATGTCAATATAGGAGAGAAGAGGCCTGTCTTGAATAAAAGCCACCTCACAAACCACTGAAGTCCCAGCAATTTATCATCCCGTCACCACCAAATACAGTGAAAACTGGGAGTGCGGAGGCCGTGTGGAGCTGCGCCGGGTGGAGATCTGAGGGGCCGCAGACACCGCTTCTCAGGAGGCCGGGGAAGGTTTGGGCCGCAGGCAGTCAATTGTAGAACAATAACATGTTCTGCTGTAAAAACTCTTGGATGATTCTGTTATTTCGGGCAAAGATGAGGAGCGGCAGAGAGAGAAGCTTCAACTGTGCCTTGAGCTATTGCAGCGTTTGGGGAAAACAAGGAAGTTGCCACTTTCCTATGGCTGTGCTAATTAAGGGAAGGTGTAGTAAACAGGAACATATAGCACAGCAGATCCTGAGCTGCATAATAGGATCGGCGTGTCATCTGCAGCATCCATGTACTAAGTATAAATAAGGGCTCTGCTACCTGTGGCTGGACTTAATCAGAACCGTGCAATGCTTCATTTCCCCTGTGGTGGTGCTGCAGAAAAACTGAACATCTGCTAGACAGACTACAGCTCATTCTGCTATCATGTCCAGGGGTGCCAATAGGACAGTATGGGCAGTACTCCTGTAAGGGGCCCTAATCAAAAAGGGGCCCACTGATATGTTAAAAAATAGGAACTTAATAGGGCTTTTTGCCATCCATGTAGGCTCTGCAATATATCCGCTGTTTCAATTTCTTTTAGGTCAGGGGTCTGCAATGTCGGCTCTCCAGCTGTTGGGAAACTACATCTCCCATCAAGCCCACTGATATAGATTATATAAATGCATGATGGGAGTTGTAGTTTCCCAACAGCTGGAGAGGCGGCGTTGCAGATCCCTGCTTTAGGTGGTCAAAAACACAAACACATACTTACAGCTCAATGGCTGAATAATAGACTGAACCCGGTAGGAGGCAACACAAGCCCCTGTGTTATTTGGGAAAGATATAACAGGTACAGATAACTATTGAGCCAGAAGCCCACACACCAATCCACTAAGAGGGCAAGTGAATCATAAAAAAACTGCACATTGGATAAGTACCAGTTCAGACCAGTATGCTGAAAAGCCATAATATTATACAAGGGAAGACGGCACAAATGCAAAAATACTGGTAAGACAGTATAAGGGGGGTGGATGCTGGTATTATAATTGCATATAGATAAGGCAATTCCCAGGTTGCCACTTATACAGATATGTGTGGTGCACCATGCTGGCTTACAGCCTATGACACCTCTACTTTTCGATCCAGCACATTTCAGGTGCCCAACACAAAATACTGACACCCTCTGCTCCCCAGTATTTAGGGAAAAAAATTACATACTGTTGGTGGTGAGGACCCATCACATTTTGCTATGTGGCCCTATGAATGCTAGTTATATCCCTAAACTGCAGTACAAGATGCAGCTGCTGAACATAGGTGGCTCTATTTCTGAACGACAGCAGCCATGTTTTTCTAATCTCATTCAGCCCCTCTAAGAAACAATACCCAATATACATAAATTTGCGAATTATGGCATGGACGATACCGGGAAATGTTTGATGTTCCCTTATAAATCACCGTTCTAATCCATCGTGACAGATCATCTTTCCAGCAGATGCTTACCTTCTATTCCCGCTAATATCTTAGTAATGCACAACTTGATTTCAATAAAAAGTCCTACTGCATCAAAGTCTGGATTTCCTGAAATAGAACAGCCGCGGGAGATGCCCTCTTAAAGGTTTTCTTTAGCACTTTTTTGCCCCCAAACCACTGCCAGCAGTAGCTAGATGACGTGGAAACCGGTTTATGTTCATGGTGGTAATATAGCTGAGAAAAAGAAGTCTTCGGGTATGTTCACACAGGGTAATTTCGGCGCGCATTTTGTTGCGTATTTGCGGTCTAATATGGGCGGGATAGCGCTGTATGGCGGCCATTGCTGCTGTGCTGGTGGGGTGGTGCAGCCCAGAGTCAGGGGGCTGGCAGCAGTGGGGCTGTTGGGCCACTGGGTTGTGTCCCTCATCTGCATGGCTTTTGCTGTGGCGGTGGCCGCCATGCAGTGTTACCCCCATTTAGAGCAGGATCCCACTTAATAGAGGTCGCCGCGACGTGGCAAGTGGGCTTATACATTTTGATCAAAAAGTATACTAAGAACCTCCTGTTTATTTTTGTAAAGTTTTGCTGAAAAGCATTAGATCAACGTATAGTGTGAGGATGTGCGGTCCATGCCTCTCCCTTCCCTTTTTGAATGGAGGCCATCCCACCAATCAGGTTGCAGTGGTCCAAACATTACCTCTGCAGAGGCCTCTGTTTGAGAAATATAATATTACACTTTAAATGAATGGGTGATGATATAATAAATAACGGGACTGAGTCCTACAGTGTGGCAACCACACTTATTTCCCAGTTGTCTGCATATAGTGGATCCTGATAGGGGTTGTCTCACCACGTTGTTTCACAGTGCCAAAATCAGCTTCAGATTCACGCATCTAGTCTTTTCCTGGTCAGGCTGTGGGTGATTCTATAGCAGTGATTAGCATAGCAGCTCTGTATTTACAGCTCTTCTAATTACACCAAGATGAAATCAGAAGATGTTATCTATAGAGCAGAGAGCTTCAGAGCTCAAACTAAACAAACTTAATGACTCTCATTTGTTTGTTAGAGATAACACACTCTGTTCTTAAGCTGCCAATCCTGTGTGCCGACCTGCGGTAACGTCACTCCCTGCTCTCAGAGAAGACAAAGAGCAGAAAGAGAAAGGAATCCTTCCATTCACTGACAGCAAGCATAGAATAATTGTGCCAAAAGTATGTAAGAGCGTTGGAGAACATTCTATTGAAATGGTAGTACAGACAGAAGCTATGGTTGGGTGGACCTCCAAGGATCAACTCCAGGTCGGTAACCAGAGAAACCTGTGTGCACTCAGTGCAGATAAATGGCACTGGTTTGCAGCCGGTTTTTCAGACGGTTTACGGTTTGGCAGAGCGTCTTAAAAACCGGCCGCAAACTAGCACACCGGGCCGCTATGGAAAACCCGTGCAGCAGTCCCCACAGCATGGGTTTTCTGCCTGAAATTTTCAATCCGCCGGCCGCCCGAAAAATATTGAACATGTTCCTTCTTCCGTCCGGTCTTCCATCCGCTAATTGCGGAGAAAAGCCGCCCCCCCGCGGCCGTGTGCATGGCCCAAAAACAGTGCAAATACCGATCGGATAAACTGACCGGTATTTGTCCAGTGCCGTGTAAACGGGCCCAAAAGCTCTTCTCTCCTCAACAAAGCAAAATAAACAATGCAATGTATTTGGAAAAAGTCTTCATTTACCGGTCCCTACATGTTGAAAGCTAATCTTTGTAGCGAGACAACCCCTTTAACAGGCCCTATAGACAGTGGTCCTCTCGTCTTTAGAAGCATCACACATCAATGCCGGACAATAGCGAGTTTGTTGTAAGCCTATAAGGGATGCCCCGTGAACTCTATGTATTAAGGGAACAGATGCTATTTTTTATTGGGCTGACTCGCATTTCAAGTTTAGTGCCCCTTAACTAAAACAACACTTTTCAAGTGGCAAATAGCGAGGGTGTCAGCTGAGCATCAAATAACCTAATAACTCCACCAAAACCCCATGCACATCGCTGAATGCTAATCTCAAGGCAACGCTTAGCTGGTTTTTAATACGCCACCCAAACATAATACAACCTTCTATATATTAACAATTCAAGTGGTGCCAGGATTGAAAGCAAGCTTTTTCTCAGCCTGGGAAAGCTGATTTTCTGAAGGAGCCCAGACAGTGATGATGGGGGAAGCCATGCCGAGATGCGGTTACACAGGCTTGGCAACTACTGCCTTGATGAATTTTATTTTTTATGGAGCAACGTAAACCTCCCTTGATACCGACCACACAGCATGAAAGGAGCGCAGGGCAGAGAGAGGGAGAGGTGAGCGGGGCTGAGAAGTGAGACTTGGTGGCTGCTACTTATCGAAACCTCTCCTAGGGCCACTGCTCCTCATGTACTACTCATACATAGGGCAGTATTGGTGGTACTGCTGGCAGGGGCCCTGATCAGATTTTTTTTTTAAAAGGGGCCTGCTGATATGGTGCAAGATAAGAAGTGGTAATGGATGGGGGCCCAGCTGATAAGGCTGTCTGAGCCCTCAAATTCCTGCTTAGACCAAAAGCAAGAAGACCAGAGGATTGCCTAGACTGTATGGAAATGAAGCAAACTCTCATCTGTGAGAAGTAGTAGATATAGATGGGTTTCAGCTTCTAGATGCTAACAAGAATCCTCCTTCTCCAAATCCTCAGCAAGCAGAGAAGGATTATGACAAAAGTATGTTAGAACATTGGAGAACATTCTATTGAACATGGTAGTGCAGTCATGTACAGAAGCTATCGGGTTGGCCTCCAAGGATGAACTCCACTGGTGGGCCCTCAAGGATGAACTCCACTGGTGGGCCCTCAAGGATGAACTCCACTGGTGGGCCCTCAAGGATTATCTCCACTGGTGGGCCCTCAAGGTTTAATCCTCCCCGGATTGGGTGGGAGCCCCCTTTCAAGGATCAACTCCCTGGTGGGCCCCCAAGGATAACTCCCTGACCCGAAAAGGGCCCTTAAAAAAGGGGGAGAATCCACACTGGTGGGCCTCCATGGGGAAATGACTCCACTGGGGGGCCCCCTAAAAAGGGGGAATGAAACTCCACTGGTGGGCCCTCAAGGATGAACTCCACGAGTGGGCCCTCAAGGATGAACTCCACTGGTGGGCCCTCAAGGATCAACTCCACTGGTGGGCCCTCAAGGATGAATTTTTAGCCACTGGGGGGCCCCCAAACAACGTGGATTAAATCTACTCCGGGGGGTAAGGGGGCCCCGATAATCAACTCCACTGGTGGACCCCGATAATCAACTCCACTGGTGGGCCCCCAGAATCAACTCTACTGGTGGGTCCCTGGAATCAGCTCCACTGGTGGGCCCCCAGAATCAACTCTACTGGTGGGCCCTAGAATCAAATCCACTGGTGGCCCCTAGTCCAACACTGGTGTAAAATGAAGCACCCGAGTGGTAGTGAATATATACAACATATCCTTATATTGTATATACACCCATAACATTAAAACAGGTACAATGTGTAACACTGATTAACTGGTGACTGTGGTGCCTGTCAGGGGTGGAATATACCAGGCAGCAAGTGACCAGTCTGTGTAAGGACCTGGCGACTTTGACAACAGCCAAATTGTGACGTTTAGACGACTGGGTCAGGGCATTTCCAAAACCATAGGTCTTGTAGAGTGTTCCCAGTATACAATGGTTGGGACCTACTAAAAGTGCCCAAAGAAGAACCGCCAGCAACAGGGTCCGGGCTGCCCAAGGCTCAGTGATGCCGTGGGGAGTGAAGGCTAGCCTGTATGGTCCGATCCCAAAGTGGACTTATTAATTATAAAATGGATCAGAGAGGAATTTTTATCCCAATTAGTCAATTAAATTGACAAACTCGATGGCCTTTATATCACCCATCATAAGTAACGTGCCTCGTGGTCAGGTGTATGCAGCGGTGGCTATTATAACCATGAGAGCTGCCGTCTCGCCATATGTAAACCTTTGCTTTTTGCAGCCTCTAATCTGCTTCTATAATCCACACATTCAGTCGTCTGAATAGCACAGAAAGACGTCCTATACTATAACGAGCTGACCTAGTGGACGTCCAATATGGAGGCTTCTTAACCTTTTATAGGAAGCATACCTCACATACTTACAGTCTGGTGACGACCTCCATGGTTACTATTAATTCTCTAGTCTCATGTCTATGCTTTCAGCAGGACATTTGTGTATTGAGGCTTAAGAGTCTGTAAAGACTTTAAACCTTTGAATTGAATTTAAATGGATTGTCTCGCTGCAAGGATTGCTTTTTATGTTAAAGATCTTGCAGAAACAAGTCACTTTGCAATATGTGTCCTTTAAACAGTTGTCCTACCTTTTCGAGATATCCCCATCTTGTATGGGCTGCAGCAGCTCCTTAGGTTGCTATAGCTGCAGACCTGTTTGATCTCTCCTGATAGGCTGCCAGCACTGGTTGCTATAGCTGCAGACCTGGTTTCTACTGCAGCCTAGCAGAAGCCAGTGAACACCTCCCTGAATTCAAAATGAAACCAAGAAAACAGGACTGAGGTAAGATGAATCGAGGTAGTGAGACAACCCCTTTAAGAATGTAAGAAGGAATCACACTAACCGCCATATAGTAACACATGGGCACAAGGGGCTCCCACAGACCATTGAATCCATTCTGACAAAGTGCGACCCCCAAACCCTTATTGAAGTGGTTACAGGGAGTCATACTGCCCCAAACCCCCACCTGAGGTGCCTAGGTATAGAGTATATGAATGAACGTGCCTATACTTCTGATCGGCACCGTATCATCTTGACTGCAATTTCTACAGTTAAAGGGGTGTTCCCACCATAGACTCAAAGTGCAATAGTTCGCACTCAAAGCGCATATCTCGGGATCGGGTCAACATAAGTCTGGGCTTGATTTTCTGTTGCGATCTATTGGCGTTCTTAGCACAGGTGTGAGGTGTTTTTAGCCATACTCATATCTCCCATAGAACAGAATGGAGAGACCTGCACAAGCTCAACCAAATCTCTGAGCTGATATGTTCAGGGGCCTGTTCCTGACATAGGTGCAGGTCCCACGGGTGCAACCCACAACTATCACAGAGTCTATGGTGGGAACATCTCTTTAATAAAATGCTGTGGCCACAACTATGTGATGCCAAATAATAATGGAAGCACGCTCATTTACTTACAGTGTGCATAAATAGGCCTGTGCTGTAGATGCAATAGCAGGTACCTAACAGATGCTCTAAAATATAATATACATAACATGTCTTGTCCAGTAAAGACTTGCATTTCACATGAAACAACAATCTTGGAAAATCCTTTCTTAGATTTTTATATTGTGACTGCTATTCATCCCTCTGTTATTCATCTCTCTGCTATTCATCCCTCTGTTATTCATCCCTCTCTTATTCATCCCTCTCTTATTCATCCCTCTCTTATTCTTCCCTCTCTTATTCATCCCTCTCTTATTCATCCCTCTCTTATTCATCCCTCTCTTATTCCTCCCTCTGCTATTCATCCCTCTGTTATTCATCTCTCTGCTATTCATCCCTCTCTATTCATCCCTCCATCCCTCTCTATTCATCCCTCTCTTATTCTTCCCTTGTTATTTCCCTTTCTTCCCTCTCTTATTCATCCCTCTCTTATTCATCCCTCTCTTATTCTTCCCTCTCTTATTCATCCCTCTGCTATTCATCCCTCTCTTATTCATCCCTCTCTTATTCATCCCTCTCTTATTCATCCCACTGTTATTAATCCCTGTTATTCATCCCTCTCTTATTCTTCCCTCTCTTATTCATCCCGTTATTCATCCCTCTCTTATTCCTCCCTCTGCTATTCATTCCTCTCTTATTCATCCCTCTGTTATTCATTCCCTCTTTTTTCATCCCTTTTTATTCTTTATTTTTTCCCTCTCTTATTCATCCCTCTGCTATTCATCCCTCTCTTATTCATCCCTCTGCTATTCATCCCTCTCTTATTCATCCCCTCTCTTATTCACCCCCTCTCTTATTCCTCCCTCTCTTATTCATCTCTCTGTTATTCATCCCATCTGTTATTCATGCCTCCCTTATTCCTCCCTCTGCTATTCATCCCTCTCTTATTCATCCCTCTCTTATTCTTCCCTCTTATTCATCCCCTCTATAATCCCTATATCCCCTCTGCTTATTCATCCCTCTTTTCTCCCTCCTTATTCTCCTCCACCCCTCTTTATTCTCCCTCTCTTATTCATCCCCTCTCTTACCCATCCCTTTGTTATTCATCCCTCTCTTATAACCACCTTCCTTGTCAATAGGGTTTCCCTACACACTAAGCCCTGGTTCGCACATGCGTCGGAGGTTGTGTTCGGAACTTCCATTGCATGTTCCATTGGGAATGACAGAAAAAACAGCCCAATTTTTTCCATCTCAACGATGGACACCACAGTGGAAACCCGACAGACCCATTGTAATCAATAGGGTCCGTCGGGCGCTGCGGGGGGTTTGCATCTTCCATTTTCACCTCTGCGCCGGTTGTTCCAAACAGAACCTCCGACACAGATGTGAACCAAGCCCAAGACACTGGAAACACTGATTGGGCAGTGTCAGTCTGTAGGGATACGTTCCATTGACAAGGTGAACAGCAATGCCAATTTGTCACGTTTTGGGAAAAATAACAGGAATTTTAAGAAAAGATGCTCTAACATTGCTATTTCATGAAGTATACAAGTATTTACTAACACAGGGAGGTCATGGGGGCTGACAGGTACATATTATTGAGGTTCATCTTCTAAAGCAGGGGAACATCAGGCCCACAACATTAATCATTAAAAGGGTTGTCTCACCATGCTGTTTCAGAGCCACAAGCAGTTTTAGATTCATGCTTCATGTCTCTTCCTGGTTAGGCTGTGGGTGGTTCTATAGTAGTGGTTAACATATCAGCTCTGAATTCACAGCTCTTCTAATTGTACTCATACGTCTGCAGGAGATGTTATCTATAGAGCAGAAAGCTTCAGAGCTCAAAGTAAACAAGAAATTAGTCTACTTTGTTTGTTAGAGATAACACACTCTGTTCTCAAGCTGTCGGCAGTCTGACCTGTGGTGACCACACTCCCTGCTCTCAGATGCCGACCTGTGTGCAGATAAAACCTCTATTATCTCCTCAACAAAGTGAAAGGAAACCAAAGCAGTATATTTGGAAAAAGTCTTCATTTGTCGTTCCCTACATGTTGAAAGCTAAATTAATGTAGTGAGACAATCCCTTTAAACAAGTGTCAGTAGCTGCAGAGACCAGCGCACGCGCAGTAGCAGGTCTCGTTCAAGCTGTTCCTTCCTAATGTGCTGCTGTGCATGCGCAGGACTCCGGAGCTTCAAGCACTTATTCATGATTTGGAGACCTCAAGTGCATCAGTAGCAGCTTTAGTCCATATAATTTCTGCCCCGATAAGCTACTACATGTCAGGGGAGAAAGGGAATGGACATCATAAGACGGAGGGGGGGATAGACATTCAGGCACATTGCATCTAATCTCAGGGTGGAGGGACATCCAGGACTTCAGGACCAACTCTAGTCTATGTCGTTTCTACCCCAATATGCTAATAAATGTCAAAGTGGCAAATACATCATAGCACCAGGGGAACGGAGACTTAGGCGCACTGCATGTAACCTCGGGGGTGGTGGCAGGGGGGTATCCAGCACTTCAGTACAGCTCTCCTCCTTGCCTTTCTCCCCCGGTGTGCTATAGTGGGGTCATGTCCTGGAGTAGATGTGCTGCTGATGTACTTGTCCATTCAGCAATGTGCATCTACGTTTGTGCTGATCAGGGGGAGAAGCAGCTCCAGCCGTCACATTAGGGGGAAACTCATTGAATCATACTTGCCAACCATTTCGTTAGGGTTCTGGGTGATGCTTAGGCTTAGCCTCGCCCCTTCGAATGCCCCCCAGAAACAGACCCGTTCCTCCAGGGTGGGTTTGCACAAGCCCCACCCTCTACACATAATGTATTCTAGGAAACTTGGCAAGTAGTACGTAAATATTTGACCACATATAGGTTTAAAGGGCTTGTCTCACTACAAGGATTGCTTTTTATGTTAGGCTATGTTCACACGGCTGATTTCAGAACGACTTTACATCGGATTGCCGATCGTAAATACGTTCTGAAATCAGTTGAAAATCGGTTACAAATAAGCTTCACTAAGTGTGGCACGTATTTGTAACTGATTTCCCGACGGATTCACCATCTCCAATCATTATAGTTGGTGAATCCGTCCAGAAATAATTCACATGCACATTGTTTTTCCGTCCGTTTTGCGGCTGCAATCCGGAACGGAAATAAGTGTCGTCTGAACGATGACACGTATTTCCCATTAAATTCAATGTGAAACGGACAGTTACTTGTTTGTAACTGATTTCGCAACGGATTTGCGGCCGTAAATATGCGAAATAAGCCGTGTGAACATGGCCTTAAAGATCTTGCAAAAACAAGTCACTTTGCAACATGTGTCTATTAACAGTGTCCTACCTATTCCTAGATGTCCCCTCTTGTATTGGCTGCATCAGCTCCTCAGGTCGCTATAGCTACAGACCTGTTTGATCTATCCTGATAGGCTGCCAGCTGCTGGTCATCTATAGCTACCAGACCTGTTCATCTCTCATGATAAGCTGCCAGCAACTGGTTGCTATAGCTACAGACCTGTTTACTCTCTCATGATAAGCTGCCCGCACGGTTCTATAGCTACAGACCTGTTTACTCTCTCATGAAAGCTCCACACTGGGTTTCTATGCACAGACCCGTTTTCTCTCTAGATAAAGTGCCAGCATTTTTTTGACAAT
>JAODAL010059299.1:0-21572 GCA_025379985.1 Phyllomedusa bahiana
CGGGGGGCTGCTGCCTGGTTTTCCATAGAGCACAATTGTGCTCTTTTCGGCCGTTTTCAGGCGGCCCAAAAATTGGGAAAACCCATGAAAAACCCCTGAAAACCCTTGCAGTGGGGACATGCCCTAACGTGTAAAAGTCTTACAGTTACAAAACACCCCTTTAAAGTCAACCAGATTGCTGATGTGGCCCTCGGTGAAATGAGTCTGACACCTCTGCTGCGCATGATAGGTATCAAATGAGCTGTATAGTAGCTGCTTTTGCCAGTTTTTGGGCAATGACAACAGAGCTCAGACTGGGGAAAGCACCTGCCTGGGGTTTGGTAGTGAGAACTGATGGGATCAGCAGAACAATTAGGCATAGCGATACTAAGTGCACAATCATGGTTATGAACAGGCTGATTATACAGAGATAAAAACAGCCCTTCTGTGTTGACCTCTAGCACAGTAAGAGGAAGTTACATGTGAGCAAACACTCATATGGGGGAAAAGCAACAAAGGAATGTGGATATAGGGTTTTTGGTATAGATGGGCATAGTAGCAGACAACAGGGGGCATGTTGTTCACACTTGCAGCTATTGTTGCAGATCACAGGGTGTATTGTGCCTGCAATTAGGGATATAGTAGCTAACAATGTGGGAGAAATTTTTGGTAAATACTGGAGACATGGTGGCATTATGGGGAAACATTGTTTTTGTCAGTAGGGGGGCATTTTTGGTTGACAGTAGAGGACATTGTAGATGACACGGGTGTATTTTAAAAAGGGGTTTGCCACGTTTAAAATGTTGACGTGGGATCCTCCAAAATGGTTATTTAATCACTTTTCTAAATATAGTCATAAAAAAAAGTGAAGCCTCTCAGAGCTACAGCATTGCTCAGTCCCCTTATTTTTTCCTGACGTTTACATTAGACATGACCAGGAAGCTGACAGGACTGATCTGGCAGCACTTGCGTGTTTGCACTTCTTATCTGATGACAGGGAACATGAAGGAGCTTGCAAGGGGCTGGAGAAAAAAGTGCAGTGTATGAGGCTGTCTGCTGTATAGAGAATCCACGGGTTGTAATGTAATTATTTGAGTAAACTTTGCAGATGCTCCCTGCTTCCTCGCTCTCTACTCACCCCCCCCCCTCTCGTCCCTGACTCAGCATGCTTTGTTTATCTTCTCCCCCTGACAGATAAGAGGTAAGGAAAATCACTTCATGGGAAAATCCCTTTAAGCACAGTATGAAGAGGAAACCGTGACAGTTTATCAACGAGATGGAAGTATTTGCCCCATCTTCCTAAAGTAGTATAGAATCTTGTTTAACTTCTGATGGCAGCTCCTGGGAAGACTATGTTTTATCTTATCACAGGATCCAAAAAAACATATTCAAATATAGCTTTAGTTGTTTTTTCAACCCACCTGAATTTAATCATTTATGTGTTGATGATTAGGATTCTCACAATGTCTTTGTGAAAGTGCTGGAATGCCACAATACAGACCAGGGAGTGTTGTCACGTGGACACAAAAGCATCAGAACACCTGGTACTGGGCCTGTGAAATCAAAAAATGGAGAACTCAAACAAAGAAGTAGGGACTGAACAATAAACGGCTTTTAATTTACTTTTGCTACTCTTCTCCCCAAATCATATTGATCCTAACTATAGGATATTTTAAGGCACGATATCAAACTCATTTTCATCAAGGACCACTTCACATTTATGGATGACCTCAGAGGGGTTTTGGAGGGCCTTAGAAGGGGTGTTGGGGTCCTGTGTAGGTTGTTAATTTTGCTCTGAATACTAGATGGAGGGCCCACTCACGGTGGCATCTTTCCCAAAAAGTGGAGACGTTTTTTTTTGCTCCAGACCTCGTTTTTCCCGCTCGCTATGTCTACGCTATCATGGACCATAGAAAATTATGTGAGTGGGTCAGATTTGGGCCACAGGCCAGAGTTTGACACGTGCTTTAAGGTATCCAAAGGTTACACACTACTAAAGTTTAAAGGGGGCTTTTTTAATTTAAAATTACATGCAAAATCATGTAAGGATAACAAATTCAGTTTTTTCTGCTATGAACTAAGTTCGGGATACACATATCGCTGAGGGGGGTTTGAGTACAAAGCTTTGAGGGAGGGGTTGTGAAAAATAATTTTTTTTTTTTTTTCTATTCATTTTTTCCCAAAATTTTTGGGGGGCAATTCGCAATCAAAAATTCTCTGAAAAACCCCCCAACTTTATAGGATAGACATGAGAATTACACACACTTGAAGTTTCTGGCCCAAAATGAAAAAAAGTAAATTTGGGCCTCCCACTCCCAGGGGTTTATTATAATCGGGTTTTTTTCCTCAGGAAAGGGGGTTTGGGGCCCCCCTACTGCGGGGGCCCGGGTACGACTGCTACCACTGCACCCTCTAAGCTACGCCCCGATTAACACGAACACTAAGACTTATGTAACTAATGTTTTTCTTATTTTTTGGGGAAATTTACCTCTTTCTGCTTTCTTCTTTCTGCTGTTTTTTGTTCTTTATCGTTTAAAATTTTAATATCATTTCACACACATTGCAAAATTACGGCTGTTGGCTACCTGTTTCATGGCTGGGTAAATGTCTCACCTACCTTCTGCATTTTTTTTAATAGCAAAAAGGCAGCTTCTCACATTTTCTCCCCGGGGAAGCACTGGGGGAGGGGGTCGGGGGAAACAATTTTAGGACAACTCCCCTTTTTTTTGAAGAAGCAAGAGGTGTAACTGGTTTGGTCTGTGGAGGGGATGCGCAGATCCTCCATTCCCACACCTTACACACATCTCAGGGCGGACATCAAGTGCTTACAAAAAACCCTTTTTATATGAGCATAACAAGTACTCAAAGGTAACCTGGCCGGGAAGACAAACGCTTTCTTTAGTCCATCGGGGTTTTTTTAAGAGTAATTTGCTCTTTGTTGTAGTTATTCCCACCCCTGTTTTCGTGGGGGTTGCAATTTTTTTAAGCCCGGGTTAAACCAGTACTTTAATTTTTGAAAATTTGCACAACATCACCAAAAAAATTCACTCATTTACTACTCTAACAGAAATCATTGAAACAATTGTGTTTAATTTATTGTTATATTACAGCCATGAAATAAATGTATCATGAAAGGGAACGCTTTAAAGGTTTGAAGGGACCCCCATCTGACTCTGGACCCCCCTAGGCGCTGTTTTTGGGGGACGGTCCAAATTATATTTCATCCCACAAAAAAGTTATCAGTTTGGGGAAATACTTTTTTCTACTGGGAAATTCATGAAAAAGTGGTAATTTTATGTTTTTTTCCTATAAATGGGATAGGGGTTAGAATAGTCTCATGTGAAAAGGGTTACAGGGGATTACAGAAAACGGTTTTTTCAATAAAAGGTCACTTTTTTGGGCAAGGGTTTCCTTTTCCCAAATGTTTTCCCATTATATCCCAAAGGGATATGTCGGGCACATTTTTACCTTTGTGATGGGGTTCCCAATGGAATGAAAAAATCCTAAAAAAATTTATCAAAGGGAAAATTCAGTTTTAATTCAAGCGAATTCGAACTTTGAACCCCCCTTTAAAATAAATGGGGGAATTTACGGGTTAATTTTATTCCCATACATTAGGAAAACGTAATTTCATCCAAAAAGACACCAACATTTGACGCATTTTAAAAACCGGCAGACAATTTAAAAGCGCCCAAAAGATACACTGTGCACCTCAAAACACATCATATCTTTGGGAGTTATTTAAACACCTATCGAGGCACTACAAAAACATAAAAGTTAGTACCTCCTCGTACGCATTAATACACCCGAGATATGCTATGTGGCTGTGATTTTCACAATGCCCTTTTTTGGGCCCCTTTTTACTATGCAAATACGACGCCAGATTTTCGAGGGATCACCTTTTGGGACACTTTACACTGATTTTAAAGCACCCAAAAACTATTAAAATAGCGGGTTAACCGTTAGAACCAACATTTACTCAACAACAGAAAAGTTCCACCGAACTTACTTTTTCCCAACAGTTCGACAACAAATTCTGAACCGCAGCGAAGTGAATCAGGCCTAATGGAAGCAATTTTCGTTGTAAAAAATAGTATCTTTTCCAGGGGTAAGCCTTTTTTTGATAATAAAAAATTAGGGACAGTGACCCTTTACATGTAACACTCCTCACCCCTATTTCTTCTTTTATCTCTTAAAGATGATTTTAAAGGTTAATTTTCAATATATCATTGAAAGAGAATTTGCTTGCCTACCTGTAAGTAATCCTAATGAATAACACTATAATCATCATTTTATTGGCTTAGAATGACTGATAACAGGGAATACTAAATTTATATGATCGTAGATGAAATTCATTTTGTTTTTAGTTTTCCCTTTAAAGAACGTTTTCCCAAAATAGACACATTCACATTGATCGATGGAGGTCTGAAAATAGGGAGCCCACAAATCAAAAGGATGGAGGTTCTGAGTCCCCTGTTTGAATGGAGCAGTGGTCCAGCATCTGCTCCATCCAATCCCAGAAGATTTGCAGGCCTATACTTATGATCGATAAGGATCCAAGTGGTCACATCCCCACTTCTCATGAATTTATTTAGATAAGTGATCAGTTGTCATTATAGGAAAACCCCTTTAAAGTACAGGTTTTGATGCGTGAACTTTTACTGATATATTAAGCAGAGGCACATCTTTAGCCACTTATAGACCCCAGCTAAAAAGCTTAGTTTGCCTTTTTCTATGCATCCGGGCCCCGAAGCTTATTATCTAATTCAGGGTGAAAAGGGCGATGGTTAGTAAATTGCTGTTTGTGTAACATAATGTTTTCTTTTTTTATATTGTTCCTTCAAATTGCACATCTGATCATTGTACACGTGATTCCTGTCAAATAATTGTTACCTTTGAAGGCATTTGATCTGAGACTCTGGAATGTTATCTGTCAAGCTTGTTAGACAGAATTTCATACATGCAAATTATAAGCCAGTTTTGCTGTCACTCATCTTCTGAATGCATGGCCTGGAATTCAATGGGAAAATCGCCTGTAAATAATATTAGGAAAGAGCTGTGTGTGACATTGACTGGATTGTGTCCAGAGTAAACTAGATCAGGGGATGAGAACGAAGCAGGTTTCCAAAATTGCAGGTGATTTTCCTCATAAGAACAGTGATTACTTTTCTTAGACTGCCAAGAAAGGTCTCCTTGGAGCGTCATAAGCTGGGGTGTTTGGGCAGCGCCCGGCAAAACGCATGAAAAGTTTAACCTGCAATGATGAAAGAGCAACTTTACATGAGGTTGATGTCCAACATGAGTTTTGGCACCATGGCAAATTTGGACATTTAGCTCAGGCAAAAAAATGACTAGATAAATCAGAATTACATGGCTTTACAAAAATGACCAAGAAGATGAAACAAGGCATACTTGTTCCTTATACTGTATAGCAGGGAAGCACAACATGCAGCTTGGGGGGCACATACGACCCCCAGTGGCATCTGTGTGACCCCCTCACCATCAGGTCACAACCATGCTTTGTCTGTGTCCTCGTACTTCCGAAAGTGATATTCATTTTTTGGCTGCTGCATTCCACTGACGGCACTGGTATAGTGGGCACTGTGTGTCTGGGAAGTTATGGTTGGCCCGCCCAGTATGGCTATTCCTATCATGGTAAGCCAGTAGATTGGCAAAGGGCTATTGTTGGCAATTTGTACGGTTGGCCCTGTTATGGTGGGCACTATAGGGTGAGCTCTGAATGGTTAGCACCATATGGCTGTATATGGTATTTTAAGCAACCTTAAACGAACATCCAGTAAAAACTGTTTTTTAATTATCTCTAGATTTCTTCCTCAAAGGATCATTTTTTTCTGACACAATCATGACAAACCCACAATATATACCACAATAATGTCTGATAGTTTCCAGACTCCAAAGAGAAGGAGATGAGTTGGACAGGTGGCTATATATGTGTTTTTTCTCTCTATTTTATAATTGGGAAAACATCATGATCATATGAAACTTATCAAACACAGCTGAATAATTGATCCAACTTCTGGTCAAATAACCCCATCAATTACACGAGCTTGTAATTAGAATTTACCCAAACTTCGTGTGTGTTACTGTAAGGCTACCACTTTTTATATAGTTTTTGTAGTTTTGGATGTAGTTATCATTAGGAAATTGATCTCTTAGACTTTAATTTTATGTTAAAACAATATTATTACAAAATTCTATATTTGTTTACTGCTGTTGTCAGGTGGTGTTGGACTAAAGCTCAATGAGTCCACCAGAGAAAATTATTCACCCCACCTATAAAGATATGTGCATGTCCACTTTTAAATGTGTGGTGAACTTTTTGTTGTTATCATTGCGCATGGGATCTATCATTTTTGAGTCATCTGATAAGAACTAGACCTAGTAGCAAGGGACTGGCTTCAAAGTCACCTTCTAATGGACATGTGGAGACCATCAGGACTACATCAGGGACTCTGCCCAACCAAGTATTTCATGATACTCTAATATGACCCTACATTCAGTGACTAGTAAGGGGACTATATAATAGACTTTTCCAATCTTATATGAGTATGGCATATCCATGGGATATACCATTAAAAATTCTGATAGGTGTGAGTCCCCCTTTATCCCCATCTTTGTTCTTGCTGCAGTGAACAGAGAGGTGACCATGCATGCACAGCTTTCTCTGTTCACTTCAGTGGGAGATTGGAATACAGCCAAATAAGTGTACTCAGAACTCTCTTTGAACAGGGAAGCCACCTCTCCATTCATTGTAGCTGTGGCAAGGATGTGGGTAACAGAACCTCATTCTCGAGATAGCTGTAATGTATTTCAGTGGATCCCGCATTTATCAGACATTTATGGCATTGTCCTGTGGATATATCATACATGTACAAGATGGGAACTCCTTTAAAGGTTTTGTCCACTTCTCAGTTTTTAAGCAAAATTATGCTGCTGCGGCGGCTCTAAGGAAAACCCACATTCACCTCTGGACTGACTTTCATTCAGGCGATCCCACTGCCATCCCTCTTCCTAGGTCTTCAAATATCTTCTGGCTCCTGGAAGTCACTTGTGTAGACTGAAGCAGCCGCCAATCAGCGACTGCATAGCTTATGAGCTGACCACTGGGAGCCAGAAGACAACAGAAGAGGTCCCTAGCAGTGGCATCACTGGAATGGAGGTCAGGACAGAGGGTAGTATGGGCTTTTTTATTTTCTTACAGTAGCAGAGCATAGTTTTACATAAAAACGGGGAGATGGACAATCCCTTTAATCTCACATTAACTTTCTTAAAGATTCCAATAAATTGAAAGACCAGGGATCCTCTCAGCTAAAGTGGTTTTGCCTTTACAGACATTGATGCCATAACGATAAGATATGCCATCAATGTCTCCAAATTGTAAAGTGCTGTGAAATATGTTGGCGCTTTATAAATAAAGATTATTATTATTATAATTTTAGATAGTCAGATGCCATCAATGTCCACTGAGATAAGTGAAGAGTAACCGCGAAAGCGCAGCCACTTCTCCATTTACAACGAGGATCTTCGGCACTCACTCTGGGGATAGGTGCAACTACCTGACACTCATGGCGTATCCTCTCGATGCCTGTGATGGCAAAACCCCTTTGAACACTCTAATGTCTCAGTGTCACATGTATGGTTTTTGGCGTCCAGGCGCCATTTTTTCGTACACATTAGTAGTGTAGAATGCGCCTAAATCTATTAACCTGTTCTACTGCGGGTCATAGATTTAGCGCTTTCTAGCTACAAAGCAATACTTCTGGCTCAGGTAAACCACTTTTAAAGTGCTCTACCTGTTCCAGCAGTAATGCGCCTGGATTTGCTGTACTAAAGCTATAAATGTGTAGCTTTGTACGGTTGTAGTGCGTCCCGCCTCCTGCATGACCCAGATCTCAGGCCCATTACAAAATGCCGCAGGCGCTCTGTAATGCGCCTGATATTGGAGTGCACCTGGTTAAACATATAGTGAACAGGGCTAGTCTTCGGGCTGTAAAGACACCAGACTTTTGGCACAGCCCCGTTCACACATGTCACCCATAATGCATATTTTCACACATTATATAATACATACAATCAGGCATGGCTTTAAAGGGGTTGTCTCACTACAAGGATTGGTTTTTATGTTAAAGATCCTGCAAAAACAAGTCACTTTGCAATATATGTCCATTAGCAGTGTCCTACCTATTCCTAGATATCCCCTGATTTATGGGCTGCATCAGCTCCTCAGGTCGCTATAGTTACAGACCTGTTTGATCTCTCCTGATAGGCTGCTAGCACTGGTTACTATAGCTACAGACCTGTAGTAGAAGCCAGTAAACACGCCCCAGAATTCAAAGTGAAACCAAGAGAACAGGACTGATGTAAGATGAATCAATGTAGTGAGACAACCCTTTTAAACTTGTCTTTAAAAACTAGTTTATCTGCTATGTAAATTAATACGACACTTCTGAGAATTACAGCTTTAAGAGTGACCTTACC
Source organism: Phyllomedusa bahiana (assembly GCA_025379985.1). Lineage (NCBI taxonomy): Eukaryota > Metazoa > Chordata > Amphibia > Anura > Hylidae > Phyllomedusa > Phyllomedusa bahiana. The sequence continues at coordinate 8,479 of JAODAL010059299.1, forward strand.
TTTAACAGCCAAGTAATGACTTACCATTAACTTATAAAAGCTGCTAACTCATCAGCTATATAACGACGGATCCTTCCCTCCCTACTAAGGAGTTAAATAATAACACCTAAACATTACCTGACACTTCTTCATAAGCCGTATGCCGCTTACTGCATAGAGCCTGCATCAAAACATACCCGTCAAGAAGACACATTGCTTAGCAACTTGGCAAAAGCCAGGCCCAACCACTTCAAAGGCAAAGACCTGAAGCCCCGAGCGCCTTTTCTCCAGCAGTTAACACAGCACAAGTAAAATCAGGACCTTTCTCCTTCTTCTTGTTGGTTGGTAGGGGAGCACGTAATTACGAAGGAACGGGGAAGGGGAAAAACGATCGCTGCAGGGATTAGTTTTACCTAATAAAAAAAACACTTTAAAGGGGACTGTTCACTTGAAGGGAGACTTTGGGAAAAACCCTTATGAGGTTTACTAGACAAAATTGCCCACTGGGTTTTCAAAACCTTGAATGGAAATCTAAAAATTGCTAAGCACGGCGTTAGTTCTTAGTACCCCCAAGAAAGAAAAAAAATAAAAAAATTAAACTTGAGCTAGGGGGCGGGGAATCATAACCTTCAGGGTTTGAACAGGGAAAAAATTTCTTTTGTATGAAAAAAGTACCTTTTTCTATTAAAACCTTTTTTTTGGTAGGGAAAGTCTTTGAAATTAACAGGGTAAACTTAGGGGGCTAAAAAGGTTTAGGGAATGTTTGGGAAAATGTATTGATTTTAACCCCTTACCGCCAGCCATTTTTTGGCCTCCTACGGGGCCCTATTTTTGAAATTTTCAGTTCACTTTTTTAAATAACTTTTTGACACTTTAACCTACCATTGTTTCAAGATTTTTTTTCTCGTGAAACATTGTCTATAAGAAGTAAAAATTTTTGGTAAAAAAAAGTTTGTTTTTTTGTGAAAAAATCAAATTAGGGTAAAAAATTTTGAAACATTTCCCAAATTTCAAACTTAAAAAAATTTGCTGCATTAAACAGATAGTTATTCCACTAAAAATATTTTTATAACTACATCTACCATATTCTGCTTATTTGGCAAAATTTTTTTTTAAATGCTTTTTTTTTTTACACATTGGGGCTTAAAAATTTTAATAATTTTAAAATTTTTTCAAAAAAATTTCAATATACATATTTTTGGGGACCACCCCTTTCTAACGGACTTTGTTTGCCTGTATGTAGATACCCCCATAAATGACCCATCTAAAACTACCCCCCTTTAAAGTATTCAAAACCGAATTTGGGAAGTTTTTTAACCCATTAGTGTTTTCCGAATTTAAAGCAAAGGGAAGTGAAATTTCAAAATTTCACTTTTTTGCAATTTATTTTTATACTTTATTGACAAAAACTAAATGTGATCAGGGAAAGAAAATAAAATTGATTCCCCAGATTCTGCCGTTTTCAGCGTATCCCATAGGGGCCCTATGCATTAATTTGGGCTAAACCCCAAAACCCCCCGAATAAGGGGGAGCCCCTACTGGACTCGGGGGCCCATTTTCATTAAAATAAAAGGGGGCCATTTCTTTTTGGGGACCCCCTAAGGTTCCAAACTTAAAATCCCCAAAAACCCCCCATATTGGAAACTACACCCTTTTAGGGAATTATCCAAGGTTATGAGTATATCGACCCCCGGGTGTTTCAAAAAAAATTTTTTTAGCTTTTTGGCTCTGAAAAAAAAAAAATATAATTTTTTCCAATAATCGCAATTTTAGCAGAAATGTTTAAAATTTTTTACAAGGAATTTGGAAAAAAAGCCCCAAAATGTGTTACCAATTCTTCCAAGTTGGGCAAACCCTAATGGGGTGAAAAAGCTGTTTTGGCGCACGGGGGTAAAAGGGGAGGGAGCGCTTTTGGGGCTTTTGGCGCCAAAATTTTTGGTGGGGCCATGGCGCATCTGCAAAGCCCCCAAATACTGAACTGAAACCTCCCAGAAGTTTCCCCTTTTTTGGGATTCAACACCCCCGGGGATCCATCAAGGTGTATTGTCTTTTTTGGCGCACAGGTTTTCCGTATTTTTTTTTACATTGGGCCTGGAAATGGGGGGGGGGAAACGCATTTCCCCATTTTTTTGGGCTTCATTTTTAAGTATTCGCCATACAAAAACGGATAATTTTACTAGGGGGGCGGTACAATTACAATGAAAAAAATTTTTATAAAGTTTTTATTTTCATTATTTTTAACAAATAAACTTTTTTATAAAATTGCTTTTTTTATTTTCCTATTCTGCAGCCATAGCTTTTTTTAAATTTTTGCATAGGGACTGTTGGGGGCTTTTTTTTTACAATGAGTTGAGTTTTTTTTGGGACTTTTTATGGGGGGCATTATGCTTTGATCACTTTTATTAAGGTTTTTTGAGGCATTTTGTACAAAATACAGCAATCGGGTAGGTTTTTTTTTTTTTTTATTTTTTACAGGGGCACGGCGTAAAATGACATCTATTTTACTCAGCATTTGAACGTTAACTACCACATTTGTATATTTTTTTAATTTTTTACTGCTTTTACACAACAAAAACACTTTTATTTGAAAAGAAAAAAACTTTTTGCATCACCGAGTCTAGAGCCAAACTTTTTTATTTTCTTTATGGACTTAGGACTTTTTTTTTCGGGGTGATTTACGTTTTTCATTTGGGGAAAATTTTTTAGGGGACGAATTTTTACGCTTTTAAATCCGTTTTTGGGAACGGGGGAAGAAAAAACTGCAATCCTATATGTTTTTTATTTTTTTTTAATACGTTCACCATGCAGTATCCGTGCAAGTTAATTTACTCTGTTTGGTTTAGACTGAAAACAATTTTATGCATCGCTACTTCTAATAGCCAAACTTTTTAAATTTTTTCCATCAGAGTGTGTAAGGACTTTTTTTTGGGGGATGAACTGACTTTAATTGGGACAACTTTGGCTTTATATTAGTTTTTTACCCCTTTTTTATTCCTTTTAGTCGCAGATTACAAAAATTTGCAATTCTGGGGACTATTTTTGTTTTTTTTTTTACCATTCACCTACGGGTTTTTAAACAGACAGATTTATGGTGGGGCCTACGCATGCGGCGAACCAAATTGGGTCTTTATTTATTTTTGACTTTTTTTGGGGCGATTGGGGTTTTTAAAGGGAAAACGGGGGTACTGTTTTTTTTTTTATTTTTTTGTTTGTTTTTTTACTTTTTTACACTTTTTTTTTACTTTTTCTCTCTTTTTTCACTTTTCCCGAGGGGGGAATTGCATTAAAAATCTCAGATCTTCATGCAATAGGGAGATCAGATACACTTTTACTTAAGCTGGCCCCATGGCAAATGTCTGTCACGCTCCCACAATGCTTGGGCATCGTGACTCACCAGACAACCCATGCTTCATTCACTCCGGCTGCCTGGTAGGGGAAACATACCGGGGTCCCCGCCGTTACTGCGCCGGGGATCGGCGGGCAGCAGGGGCTCACCCTCCGCCCCACTGCGATTCGCTCCACATGTCCCCCGAATAGGGGGTTAATCCCCCGCGGGGGGCTCACTCCGGCCGGGGGATCGCATGACCAGCGGTAAATACCGCCGGGTTTCCCTGCCGCGATCTTGCGCCCTCCGCTTGTGACGCGCAAGATCGCCTTGACGACCATACGGCAATTTGCGGGAAACCCCTACCCCATTGCCGATGAGTACGGCAAATGTCGGGAAGGGGGTTTAAAAACCTGTCACATTTAAATGATTCAATTTGCTGGTACACTTTAAAGGGGTTTTTATCATTTCATAAATGGTCTTCAAATAAGGGGGCAGTGAAAACAAATAACTTTGCAATTGGGTGTCATTTGAAAGCTGCCTTTTTACACAATTCCATATCTTTTGTTTCGTTTACACTATCCCAGTCCTGGTCGGGTCCCCCCCCCTTGCATTTTTAGAGCTAAGCCATTTACATTCTGTTCAGCCCCGATCGCCTATTTACCGACTTCATTCCTCTTTTACTCAAAAAGGGGCGGGGACATTTTCACTCTGCACAGCCAAAGAAACAGAATAAAACTCACTTTTAAATCAAAATACACAATTTTGTGTCGTCCCTGCCCTCCTGCATAAAGGGAGACTGTGCCGTTCAAAAAAGCTGGGTTCAACGTAACAAATCTCCAGCTGTAAGGGGGAAAAAATCAGGCTCAATTAGATTGAATCACCTGTGGTATGTAACAGCTCTTACAAATAAACGCATAAAGAAAACAGGACATTTGGGATTCAAAAGGGGGGTGGGGGGCCCCGGGGGGCGAGCATAACGTGAAGGGGGATATTCACCCACTGGGGGGAAAGAAACCCACTGCATTTCAGATTGAAAGCTAGAGCACATGAATCAACCAACTAAAAACGATACATCCCCTTTAAAGACTGTTCAGATTGCTATATTTTTCTTTGTAAAAATTCAAAAAAGTCCCATTTTAAATTAATTTTTTTCCGCTTATTTTGGTTAAGGGGCCAGTAGGGTTTTTATCCGTGACTGACAGCCTTTCATTAGCCAAAATGGGGCCCAAACCTGATAAACCGCCTACGGACTTTTTAACCTAAAAAAGGCTGGGGTCAAAGGGATATTTAGGGGGCTTATGCTACCCTCCTTGAGGAGAAGTGAACAGGGAAAAACGACCCGTGATATATAGGGGTTTTAAAATAAGGGAGAGAAGCTGAGCTCTGTGAATATAGGGGTTTTAGAAGAGGAGTAAGCTTAATATAAGGGTTTATGATAAGGAAGGACTGACTCTGGGATTAAGGGTTTATGATAGAGGGAAAAAGCTGAGCTTTTGGAAAAAGGTTATATTTGGGGGAAAAAGGGGTGAGCTCTAATATATTATTTTGTGAGGAAAGAGACTAAAGTTGTGATTTTGGGTTTTTGTTGGGGGAAAAATAGCTCTGGGAAAAAAGGGTTTTTGGGGAAAAAGGGGGGGCTGAGCCTGAAAAAAGGATATGAAGGGGAGGAAGCGGCTCTTGTAAAGGGTATATGATAGAGGGAAAGAAGTTTCTCTTGATAATATGGGTTTATTGTAAGAAGAAGGAAGGGTTTTTTGGATAGGATTATTGTGGGGGGGAGCTGTTTCTGTGTTTAAAAGGGTATATGATAAAGAAGAACTGACCTTAAATGGGAATATGGGATAAGGGAATAAGGTCTTGTATCGGGAATGAAAGGGAGAGAAGCTGACCTGTGTAATAGGGTATATATAGAGGAGAGAAGCGAGCCTTGATATAAGGGTTATATATAGAGGAGAGAACTGAGCTCTGTGGAATATAGGGTATATGATGAGGGAAAAAACTGAGCTCTGTGATAATGGGTTTATTATAGAGGAGAAGCGAGCTTGAAAATTTATAGGGTTATATGATAGAGGAGAAAGCTGACTCTGTGATATATAGGGTTATTATAAGGGGGGAGAGAAGCTAGCTCTGTGATATTTGGGTTAATAAGGGGAGAGAAGCGAGCCTGTGATAAAAGGGGGTTATATGATAGAAAAGAGAAGCTAAACTCTGTATATATGGGGTTATAGATAGGGGGAGAGAAGCTAGCTCTGTGATATATGGGGTTATATGATAGAGGAGGAGCTGATTTCTGTGATATAGGTTTTAAAAATGATAGGGGGAAGGGGGACTGAGTTCTTTTTATAATAGGGTTTATGAAGAAGAGAAAGCGAGCCTTGAATATGGGGGTTTAATGAAGGGGAAAAGCAAACCGTGAAAAAAGGGGTTTTAGTTTTAGAGGGAAGAACGGGGTTTTTGATATTATAGGTTTTATTAGGGGGAAAAAAGCTGAGCTCGGGGAAATATGGTTTTTAAATGAAGAGGGAGAAGCTGGCTCGTTATAAAGGGTTATGAAGAGGAGAGAAGCTGAGCTCTGTGATATATAGGTTATTTTAAAAGAGGGGAAAGAACTGAGCCCTGGGGGATAAAATAGGTTTAAATAGATAGAGGGAAAAGTGACTCTGGAATAAGGGGTTAATTGATAGAGGAGAGGAGCGGGCTCTGTGATTATAGGTTATATGATGAGGAGAAAAGGGGAGCCGTGAATTGGGTTATTTATAGAGGGGAAGTAACCCTGGATTAGTTAATGTAGGGGGAGAGAAGCGGCCCTTTGGATAATAGGTTATATGATAGAGGGGGAAAGGGCTAGCCCCCTGTGATTTTAAAAGGGTTATATGATAGAGAGAGAAGCTAGCCTGGATAAAAGGGGTTTTATGATAGAGGAATAACGACTCTTTTTTTTAAAATTTTTTTTGAGTAAGTGATAAGAAAAAAGCTCTTTTATATATGGGGTTATAAAGGGGGAAGAGAATGGGCTCTGTGTATAAAAAGGTTATATTAGAGGGAGAGAAGCTGAGCTCTGTGATTATGGGGCTTAGGATAGAGGGGAACTGATTCGTGATAATAGGGTTACATGGCAGAGGAAGAAGCTCTGTGAATATGGGGTTAAAAGTTTTTTTGAGTAAAAAAAAGATACAAAAGGGTTTATTAAAACTACGTAACTCCTCCTCTGGTTTCATGCATGTTTGACCACTTTTTTAGTTGACTTTTTAAATTAATTTTTCTCATATCTTATAAGTAAAAAACAAATACCTAAAAGTGAAAAGGTTTTGTTTGATAATAATGTTGCTGGGATTACAGGGACGGCAGCAATGATTGTGCTGCTTGGGGACCCATGCCAATCATTTATTTATGCCGTCAAAGGGGGTCTGATCTGTCCCTGCGAGCGTCCATTTCCCATTCAGTCTTTTTACCTAAGTAACAAAAAAGATAACCCACATAGTAAGACCCAAAATAAAATTGATCTTGTTTCTATGGAGGAATCTAAAAAAAATCCACCATAAAATTTGCATAAAGTCCAAATTTAGCCAGAGGTGTCAGGGGGAAGGGTTAAAACCACATTTAAAATTGGATTAAACTGCTAACTGGGAATTTTTTCACCTTAAGGAAAACATTTTAAAAAAGATTTCTTGGGTGAAGATCAAACTATAGCCGTTTAATGTCAGGAGCTTTGATCAGTACATAACAAAATTTTGGATTTTCCTCAACAAATTCCCATATGAGACTTTGAAAATATCCTAATATTAATTTAAAGAACCCCAAAGATTGGTTGTTTTTGTTCTGGTTCGAAAAAGTAAAAGTAAATACTATAATTTATATGGGACTTTTGGATTTTAGATCAATTACATGGGATATAGTTTTAAATAAATATCCCATGAATAGGCAAACTTTTTCATAACCAAGATTGGACTAACCCCAAATTTTTGCGGTCATACTTGATGGACCATGCCAATGAATTTGAGATTTAAAAAACTATCCACTTGCTTTTGATTTGTAAATTGTGTAACTATCCCCAGTGTTTCTTTATTTCACTAGTGAGGCATGCAGTTTTTGGGGTTTACCAAAATGCTGTCTTAGCAATATTGATACTTTCACCAAATTAAGCACTAAGGGCGACATTATGATTTTTTTGGGCTCAGGGGCGAAAAATTTTTTTGCGGCATTAGTAGTGTAGTATGCGCCTGTACTTGAACCTGTTTCAAAAGCGGGTCATAAATCAGGGGATTCCAGCACAAAAGCGACTATTCAGGCTCAGGGAATCCACTTTTTAAAATTGTTTACCTGTTCCGTGGTAATCGTCTGGATTTGCTGTACTAAAGCATAAATGTGTAGCTTCATATGATTGTATTTTAAAACGCCTCCACACGTGCCCAACTCAGGCGTATTACAAAGTGGTTTTGGGCCTCTGTAATGTGCCTATACTGGAGTGGCTGATTTTAAAAAAAGACGAAAGGGCTGAAGAGACCCAGATCCACCCCGTTTAAATTTTTCACCCAATATATTAAAGGGGGGGGACTCACTACAAGGGTTTTTCTTTTTAATGTAAAAAATCTTGCAAAAAACAAGTCACTTTGCATATTATCCCATTAACATGCCACCCATTCCTAAATTCCCCTCTTTTAAGGGGGTTTATCACTTCTAGGGGCGCTATAGCTACAGACCCCGTGGGATCTCTCCAAAAGGCTGCCGCTTGGTCGCTTGCTCATACCGGTGTCTCAGCGGCCGTAAAAGCCAGTAACAGTCCCTGAAAAATTCAAAAGGAAAACCCAGAAAAAACAGGAATGGAGATAAGATGAGTTGATGTATGAGATAACCCCTACACAGTTATTCAGTTATTTCAAGGAAAAGCTCCACTTTTTATCCCCCTTTCCAAAAACCATGTCCTAAAACCTTCTCAAATTGTCTCATGTTACATATTACAATTAAAAGGGGAAGAAACCTTTTTTGATTTCATCCTTTGTTGGAACCAAATACTTCTTGCCATTTTTAACCCTTGTTAAAAATAAAACCCAATTTTTTTTGTGTTGGGCGGTAAACTTCCAGTTATGCGATCTTAGACTATTGTGCCAAAAAAATTAAAAAACTCACTTTCCCCTCACCTCCGTTCCCGCGCGGGTCCCCCAGTCTTATGATTACCTCTATTCATTCCCCCAATGTGACAGCACGCTGCAGCCATGATTTGGGTGTGGCGGGCACCCTGACTCAGCGGCATCACTATTTAAGGGGGCTCACTTCTGAACAGTAATGTAAAACTAAAACAGTGACCCCCTGCACCCAAACATTTACTACAGCAATGACATCCCATCCGGGGAAAGGGGGGTAAACGTAAAAGGGGGGGGACCCAAGCTGGAAGGGTGAGGGGTTTTTTTTTATTTTTTAGGCTCTAGTAGACCTTTTTTTTAAATTTTTTTTTGAACCGATAACCAATTTAATAAAAAAGTCCAAGATTTCTATTGTTATTTAAAGGGATTTTTTGTTTTGGAAATTTCCCCATTTTTTGAAGGGGACCTTGTCAATAAGCTGAAACAACAGTTTTCCCCCGTTTGGACCCCCGAAAAAAACTAGGGTTAAAAGTTTGGGCCATTGAAATCAGTGGTTGTCTAGGTAAACAGGACAGGTAAGGTCCTAAGGGGAAAACTTTTTCTAGTCACTCTCGCCTGGGCCCAAAGGTAAAAATCCGAACAGAACCCCCCCCCCCCCCCCTAACTGATCAGAATTTTCCCAAAATTGAGAAAATAAAAGTTAAACAAAAGTTTATTCAAAGACCCAAATGTAAAAACAAAACAAAGACATCATGATGACTATATCTTGGGATAAATAAGAAAATAAACACAATATGAATGAGACCCAAAAGAGGGAATTTCAAAACAGTGACCATATGGAACTCCCAACATCTAGGCCATCTTTCAGGCAACTCTGGTTTCACATAGTTGCTAGTTTAATTGGCAGTAACAAGCTGCCCACCCAGTGCTGTCTGCCTGCAATACCAATGCAAATAATATTTTAATGATGATGAATAACCACCAGAAGTCCGCTTTTTTACCTTATTACTTTAGTGAATAGGTGGCAAAACATAGTTCACATCATTACTGAAACCTGATACTCAAGATTTGGACAACTGTCTGGGATATATTCCATTTTTTGCCCATAAGTTGATAAACTTTTCAAAATCTCCTACATTACAGCAATCTTTCAGAAATTGCATGGAGTTGAGCAACTCGGTGGTCTTCAAAGAATAAGGGCCAGGCAAGATGGTTGCTTTTGGTGTGTGATACCCCGAGTTAAAAGTTGCTCAATTCAAGACATTTAATGCATTGATAAGATATAAATAAGATATACATTGCAAAGGCTTTAACCAAGAGGGAAAAAGGAAAAAACGGACCCGGCGCATGTCAGTGAAAAATAAAAAAAGCCCAGGATAAAGGCTTTCAATTAAAAAGTTTTTTATTCTTAAAATTGCATCGGAGTTACCCATGCAAAAATTAAAAACATATAAACAGAAAATTACGTGTTTCGCGCGTGTACCGCCGCTTCATCAGAAGGCTGACTTCTGATGAAGCACGGGGTACACGCGCGAAACCCCGTTAAGTTCTGTTTATATGTTTTTAATTTTGGATCGGTAACTCCGTAGCAATTTTTAAGAATTAAAAACTTTTTAATTGAAAGCCTTTATCCTGGGCTTTTTTTATTTTCACTGCACATGCGCCGGGTCCGTTTTTCCTTTTTTCCTCTTGGCAATCTTCTCCTACCGGTTCACGGAACGGAGCTCCAGAGACCAGCGCTGCCGTAGTAAGGGCTACGGGATACAAAAAAGCCCTGCAAGCGCTTATGAGTGTTGTGCCTCTAAAAGTAGTAGCGCAACACCAAAAGGTGAGAATATATCATCACTTTCCACCTATTACCCCTATTGTTACAGTATAACACTATTGGGCGCCCCCTCTTTTTTTTCTTTTCCCTGCATATTGCAAAGGCTTTATTTTACACTGGTATCACTGGCATTTTTATAGGATCTGTAATGTGAAACTTTTAATGATGAATCTTTTTTGTGATGAAACTTTTTTCCCTAAAGGATCTAACTGATAATGAGTTTCATCAGGGGGCTATTTTGCCCATTAGACAGGACAGGAACCAAACATAACAGAAGGTGACTGAAGACTTGAGTTTCTGATGCGGCCAAATTTACATAAACTTCCACATTTTGGGAGCTGGTAAAGTGAAGAATGTGAAGTTCAATAACAGTTGCAATCCATTTATGGATCACAACCTTTCCAACCGGGTGCAGAGACACTTTCTACTACCACAGCCAAAAGTCCAAAATCGCAAAAAAAAGTCTAGCACTTTCATAAGGTGAAAATGTATTGTAATGCATTAAAACACACAAAAAATATTCAAGACAGGCCCTTTTTGGATATTCTGAGGGTTTTTTCCAACACCCAAGGCACTTATCGGGCACAAAAAAAGTGAAGCATTCCCATATGTTTGCTGGCCCTTTGTATTTTTTTTTTTTAACGCATTCCAAATACTTTTTCATTTTATGGAAGTTTTTTTAAAAAGCTGTCACGGGAGCAAAAAACGGGAAGCCCCTATGTCCATGTGTTTTAACTGCACTTTTCCAGACTGTCCCCAATGGTGTCCACACTCATAACTCCCTATGTCAACACTTTTTCACTTCTAGTTTCATGTTTCAAAATAGGGAAAATCTTAAAATTTTTCAATTCCCAATTCATTACGTATTTTTATTCATGTGTCCGTTTAAACATTTTAACCCATATTTTTCCATTTATCATTTACAGCGATGCCCTTTTGAAACTGTATTTTAAATTGGGTGGCCATATTTACCATACCAGACAGGTGCACTCAGGAGGATAACAGAGTTTGATATTGGATTTTACGTATCCAAAAACTTTTCGGGGTAAAAACATTTTTAACCCAAAACATTTTTCTTAAAAAAAATATGTGTTATTTTTTCATTTTTGGGGAAACTGAATACTTTTTTGGATCTGGGTTATTTTTTTAAAGTTTATGCAATATTTTGTTCTGTTTTTATGGGATTCTTTTAGCTGGCCATGCATTGGAAAAACACAACAGAAAGCATTTTTTTTAGTGGGGTTTTCCCTTTAAAAATATATCTAAGAATGAAGGGGGAATAAAATTGGGCCAAAGCCCCCCATCAACCATTTAGAGGCAGCCCCTTTACATTATGTGTTCATAATTCCCCTTGCTGTGTTGTACAAAATTATGTAGGTAGGTTTTTCTACCTGGGGGCAAACTTGAATTTGCTGACCAAGAATTTTTAAATACCTTGTCAAGGGAGAGTGGGGTTTGCCTTCCTTTCAGTCAGGGAATAACAGGGTTTTTATGGCCCCATAGCAAAACTATGCCCCACACAATTAATGACAGAAAAAAAAAGTGCATACAAAAGCCCAAATTTTAAAAAGTATAAATAATAGGCCATATAAGGGGAGAAAACCCTGTAGCATGCTATACGCAGAGAGCCACCACTTATTCAAAAAGGACAATTTTTCTTGAAAATTTAAACTGGCCGCTAACCAAGAGTTTTTTAAGACGCCCAAATCTCTGTAAAGTTTCCAAAGACCCCAGCTCTTTTTTAAACCCAAGTTCCAATATTTATTATCCACCCAAAAACTAAAACCCTTAAAAAAAAACTGCAGACTTGTCCACAGTTTTCACATGTACAATAATTTTTGACACTATATTTTGCTCTTTCTGGGAAGCCTTAGGAAAAAATTTCTGCATTTTATATATTTGTATGTGAAAATATAATAATATATTATATTATAAATATAAAATTATATTTTATAATAGATAGATATGTATTATACATTTCCACAAAATTGGTACACCCCCACATTTTTTAAATATTTGTTTTATTATTAATTTTTATTACATTTTTTTTAAACCCATTGTTCCATGGCGTGTACATTTGAGGGGGGTCACATACATGATTTTCAAGTATTTCAAAAATGACAATGAATGACAAACTGGTACAGAGGGAGAGAGGGGCCCGCCCTGAAGGCTTACAATTACAAGGGAGGGGGAAAAGACAGGGGATGGGGAGACATTTTGTGTGGGATACGTGGAGAGGGTTATTGTAGGTTATGCAATCCTGAAGAATGGGGTTTTTAGGTTGCTTTTGAAGCGGTTGGAGTGGGAGAGAGTCTGATGGATGGGGCAAAATGAGTTTCCCGGTGTGGGGGAAAGTGGAGAGAACTTGGAACGGTTATTTTAGGGAGCTGTAAGAGGGAAACAAGAAGAAGGTCCTGTGGGGGCGGAGGTTGCGGAGGGGGGTATCTGGAGTTTGGGCAAATGAGGAGGGAGAGGTATGGGGAGCCTTGTAGGTCATGGTTAGCAAATTGAAAATGAATTCGCTACATTGGGGACCAGTAAGGGGGGGACAGAGGGAAAAAAGAGAGGGTAGCGAGGGGGAGAGGGGATAAACGGGGAGCGAGTTGAAATGGTTTGAAGGGGAGCAAGAGTGTAGATGGGAGGCCACAGAGAAGGATGTTGGTAGTCAAGGGGGAGATACAAAGGGGAGGGCGAGCATTTTTGTGGTGTCGAAGTTGAATGAAACAAAGATATGACACTTTTATACAATTTTAAAATTTTAGGGACAGCTTGTATAACAGTGTAAATTTGGTGTGCCCTCAAAATAACCAACACACAGCCCTAATGGCAACAAAAGTGAATAAACCCCCAGTGAAAATGGACAAATTTTGGGCCCAAATTG
>JAODAL010059300.1:0-12500 GCA_025379985.1 Phyllomedusa bahiana
CAGTTAGTTTTTTTTGACTTTTGCCACCCACGTTCATTGACGCCACTACGAAAACTTAAAACCCAATTCTATATTCACCCAGGTTAATTGAAAGGTGCAAAAAATACCGTTTAAAAAAAATCAAAACATAACAGTTACGTTTTTTTGACTTTTGCCAAACCCAGCATGTTTATTACGCAGCATCTACGTAAATCTTAAAACACAATTCTAATTTACCACATGAATGAAAAATGCAAAAAAACCGTTTATTATACAAAACTAACAGTTAGTGTTTTTTTTACTTTTGCCACCCACAGTTTCATTGACGCAGCATCCAAATCTTAAAAAACAATTCTATACACCAAGGGGAATTGAAAGGTCAAAAAAAACCGATAAATTTTATCAAAACATAAAGTTAGTTTTTTTGACTTTGCCCCCACATGTTCATTTACCAGCATCACTAAATCTTAAAAAAGCAATTCATATTACCACAGGGAAAAAGAAAGGGCAAAAAAACCGTTTTTTATCAAAACAAACAGTTAGTTTTTTTACTTTTGCCACCCACTGTTCATTGAGCAGCACTAGTAAATCTTAAAAAACAAAACTAATTCACCACAGGGGAATTGAAAGGTGCAAAAAAACCGTTTAAATTTATCAAAACAAACAGTTTCGTTTTTTTACTTTTGGGACCCAGCAATTTCATTTTACGCAGCAAACTCTAAATCTTAAAAAACAATTTTATTTCACCACAGGGGAATTTAAAAGGGGCAAAAAAAAACCGTTTTTTTATATCAAAACATAACAGTTACGTGTTTTTTTGCTTTTGCCACCCAGCATGTTCATTGACCCCCACTACGTAAACTTAAAACAGCAATTCATATTCACCACAGGGAATTGGGAAAATGCAAAAAATACCGTTATTTTACCAAAACAAACAATTTCGTTTTTTGACTTTTGCCCACCCCAATTTTTTATAGCCCCTTCCTTAAATTTAAAACCCGCAAATTTTGTTTTGAAAGGGATTTAAAAGCTGTTTTATTTGCCGTCTTTTTAATAAAGAAAAAATTTTTTAAAAATTAAAAACCTTTCTTTTTATATTTCTAAAAATTTTAGCGAAATGCGGTGGTAACGAGCAAAAAGGGGGGGGCAATGGGGGTAGAGGGGAGAGAAAGTGCTCCTTTCCCGTGCTGGGGACAACAGCATGCCACGGATTCAGTTTCAGGACCTCCCGGGCCCTTCATCGGGGGTCGGGCCCCGTGAATCTAAAACGAACATTGTCGCCAATCTGTCCATCAGTGGTTAATCAACCTGCATCTAGCAGTCTTACATCCTCGTCCTCACGTCACGGCACAAATGTCATCATCAGCATCCGACCTAAACATGAGAGCAGCCGAAATGTCCACACTGTAACCCACCACTGTGATAATCCATTGTCTGAAGACCTCTTGATACAAAATCGGTATGGGGTCAGAAGGGCATTTAAAAGATCAAGAGGATGAATTTAGTCTGCTCTGACGCCCAGTTACTGATGGCCATCAGAGGGAGGTGAAGGAAGCCGTCAATCGGCTAAATCCCGGCGGTCGCAACGCCTTGCAGTGCGCCCTTGCTTGTAGCCCGCAGCTTCTGGATGCAGAAAGTCAGGACCAAAAGTCAACCTGTGTTGATATGAAGAATAGTACACATTGCGGATCCATCCTGTCTTTATCCGAAGAATTTGCTTGCGCAGTCGCTTCCATCGTGTACGAGGATGAAGACGATGGGGTAGAGTCAATATGGGTCCCTCGCACAAAAGGGAGAAAGGGCGGTCGCAGAAGTCCCTTGATATGATTCCCGCCATCCACGTGTCAGCGCAAGACCGCCTCCTCCCTCGCTGTATCAGCCGTCAAAAAGGTCCAGGACCTCTCAAGCCTGGGCCTCTTTGACCAAGGCCTCTGAATTCACCCAGCGATGTCATATGCCGCCTTGCCGTAAACGCAAAATGTAAAGGCAAGAACCTTAAATAGGATTTACCACCACCACATGTCTAGTCACATGCAGCGATGCATGATTGAAAGATGGAGGTAGACACTATGCCAAAAAAGGCCAGACCGATGCCGGGCCCCCAACCACAATCCACACCCTCTGTTTTCCGCCACCTCCTCCTCTGCCACCACCAAGCGTTCCTCATCTCCATACTCTCAGAGTCATGATCATGGATCAGCCTCCGCTTCAAGCCACCACGTCGCCCGTACCGCCCGCACCACCAAGACCCCCATCCTACCCCTTCTCCTTCCGCCAGTTTTGACGACCCTGCACGCCGTATCAGCGCCAGTTCTAGCAAGCCAGCCTTCAGTCTTCCAGGTTTGGAGCAGAAGAAACACTTTAACCCAAACCCCCCAAATTTATCCCAAACCAAAAAGCTGAATGTCGGCATTGCCAGGCTTTTGGCCTGGAAATGTTTGCCTTTCCGTTTGGGTGTGAACCACAGATGTGTTTTAGCCGCAACTTCATTTTGTGCCCTCGCCTGCCCCCAATACCATATGCCAGCATGCATTTCTTTGCCAGAAACCGTCCCTGCCCTGGCCAGCCACGAGTCCATCTAACATTTCAAGCGCGTAGTCTGCATCTGTGTCCGAAAAGTCCCGTCTCACCACCGATTTACATGCCCACCCTAGAAAGCAAGCCCAAGCCGCTATATCTCTGTGCCAGCTCACTGGTGAGCGGGGTGGATGTCTATGGGGTGACGGTGTCTTCTCATGCTCGGCGCAGCGCGCTTCAAAACCGCAGTGGATGGTGTGCATGGTTCTTTCCCCCAAGGTCGCTCTGGTGGCATCAAGTGCCCAGAGACACCATGCCTGTTGAATTAATCTGCCTTTGGAGACGGGCCACAACACAGGTCAGGAGCTTGGACGGCTCTCCCGCAATGAACCTGAGCGCTGGCTGGGTGACAATAACCTTGTTGCCAGGCATGGTGGTGTGCGATAACGGCGAAAATCTCTGCCGCCCTTAAGATCGGTAGCTGGAGCACATTCCCTATGCCTGGCACATGTCTGAACCTTGGTCGTCCAGAAATTTTCTAAAAAGCTACCCGGTCTGGACCATGCTGCCTGCCGATTTCTGAGTTTTCGCACTTCGCGCCGTTCCCACCCTCTTCGGTCCGCCTGTCTGCGGTTGCAGCGACACACGGCCTCATGCCCTTCAACCGTCGTCATTTTGACGTGGACAACACCTGGAATTCCCACCCACCAAGTGTGCATCCAGCGATTGTGGCAGCATCGCGAATGCCATTACGCATACGAAGGACACATGGTCCTTACAAGCACGGTGCGGACCTCGTGGTGGTTGAACCACCGAGGAGTGGGGCAGTTGAAAGATCTCTGCCCATCCTTGGCCAATTTTGAAGAAGCCACCAAAATTGGTCAGTGCGGGAACAATGCCCTTGTCAGCATGAGCATTGAGTGGATCTTAGTTTCTGGAACGATCGTTTTTGACACTTTTGAAACAACAGGTCCCCGTGTCAGAGACGAGGAGGTAGACGACACAGATCGGACGACGGAGTCCTTTACTCTCCGTCAAATCCCACAAGGCCCGACAGTTGTCAACAATTTCATCGGTCTTCATAGGCAGTGGTTCGGGGTCCAGAGCTAGTGCAAGGTTGCGCACTCAGCTCTCAGGGTGCATCATCTCAGGCAATCAGGGCTGTGTTGAAGCTGTGCCGAGGCAGCGTGAGGAGGAAGGAGGCGGAGGAAAGTAATCCTATACACCGATGTTTACCGACGTCCCTGCCCTTGGAAAGAGGTTGGCGCGTATTTGAGCGGAGGAGGAAGATGAGGAAATCAGTTTTTGCTAGTGCCCCTCGACCCAGATGCTTGGGAAATCAAGGCTCCATCTCCACAAGAGAGCTTGGATGCATGCGCATTTCCTCCAACATGAACGCTCGCATTAAGGCCGATCAAATGAACAACAGTTACTGGTGACCACCCTCCTGGATCCCCGTACAAAACAAAACACAGCACCTTTCCTTTCCACCTACCCAAATAAGAGTAAAATGCAGGAAATGGAACTTGCTGATTGAGCAAACTGGAGAACATCTGTTGCGTCTGCTTCCACGTTCCCGCAAATGTGACGTGTAACAACATCATCGACGTTACAGCGATAGATTCCGAAGTAGGCGTACGGCAGCAGCAGGCAAGGTGTCCGTAAGCCAGATGGGATACCTCTGTGCATATCATAGTTTACCACCTCAACCTAACGCATGCAATGCAGGGACACACATCCCAACACACAGAGATCATTGCTTAAGGATCAAGGGTGCATCGACTATCTGTGTCTCACACCGTATGTTTTATGCATGTGTTCCGGATCCATAGACATCTGGGACCCAAAATGGACGAATGGCCGCGAGCTGGCTCGTCACGCATAGATGTGTTTTTCCTGCCCAGCAGCCAGCGTCATATCTGAGCGGACCTTCAGCACAGCTGAGTGTCATTACAGACAAACGCATCCGGCTTTCCACAGATAATGTGATCGTTTGAACTTTCAACAATATGAATCAGGCATGGATCACTGATGATGTGTGGCCCCAATTGCCGAGGTACACCGATTATTGCCACTCTACTGTCACATTCCCTTTTCAACATGAAATGGTCCTCGTTGAAAACCTTTGTTTGTAAAAATGATCATTTCTTACTTGCAATTTTTTTCTCTTTTTCCTCTTTATTCTCTTTTGCTGTGAGAGACTGTAAAAAAAGCAAGGTTTCCATACAACCCGTATCCATGTACTCACTTATCTAAGAAGTTTTCGGGCATTGTCAATGGTTTGAGGTCATGTAGCTGGAGATACAGAATAATCACGGGTCCCTATGGGACAGAAATTGTGCTTTCATAAGTGTGATTTCTCCTCAAGAAATATTTAACAGTGCTGATAAGTCATTTTAATTTATTTGGGTCAGCTGTCTTTGAAATGCAGCAATACTACAGAGGTCCTATATAAAAAAATTTGTTTTCTAACAGACATTTGTATCTTCACAATTGGACCAAGACTGTCTCAAGGGTCATGCTTTGAATTTTTGGGGGCATTTTGGTTTGAAATGCAGCAATACAACAGGCCTATGTCAACAAAATAGTAGTTTCTAAAATACATTTTGTTCTTCACAATTGTCAAAAGTGGCTTCATGGTTCATTTTTGAATTATTTGGGGCATTTTGGCTGTTACATGCAGCTATACTACAGGTCCTATTTAAAAAATGTTTGTTTCTAACAGAACATTTGTTTCTTCCACAATTGTCCAAAGTGCTCAAGTGTCATGCTTTAGAATTTTTGTGAGAAACGACTCTCTCTCTAGGCTAGTGACATATGCATATCACCCACAAGTGCTGTCCTTCACTACTAAGACAACCTTTTGTTTCTAACAGACATTTGTTTCTTCACAATTGTCGCAAAGTGGCTCAAGGGTCATGCTTTGAATTTTTTGGGGGCATTTTGCTGTGGACATGCAGCTATACTACAGGTCCAATTCTAAAAATGTTGTTTTCAAACAGACATTTGTTCTTCACAAATGTCAAGTATTGCTCAAGGTGATGGTGCTGTCAGAAACAAATAGGTAGACACTTTAATTGACACATTTAGGCAGAAATGACTTGTTTTTGCAAGATCTTTAACAAAGCTATCAATCCCAAGATATTTGACAACCATTTAATACAATGAAAAAAAAGAGAAACAAAGACATGGTGGGGAAATCCATCCTATTTTAAATGTGTTTTTCTAGAATTAAACTACCAAAAACTTGCAAGTACAAAAAAGGCTGGTAAAAAAATTCCCCTGAAAATGTACAAGGAGGTACAGGAAGAACTTGACCAGATGAAGGAAATTCATACTACATTGAGTATGGAGCACGGACAGAGAACAAACTACAGAGACAATTCCTCCAGCATTGAGTAAAATGAGAAAAAAGAATCCAATCAAAAGGGCACCTGGGTGTAACAGAGCGTTAACCACCATAGATATTCCAATGAATCTCAAATAGGTCCGCACTCATACGAGGAGCAAGCGCTACCCAGGTCTTGACTGTTACTGAGAAGGCTGGAGTTCTCACACTTCCTGCTTCGCTCAGTTCTGCTTCAGCACGACAGTTTTAGATTCGCCTGCGTCATCAGGGTCATTTTAACCTGCTGTGTTAATAGGTACGGACGCCTCCGGCGTCTCACCTGCACCACTGTAACTCCAGGCCTTGTCATGCTGTGGCACAGGAACAGTCTTCTAGTCATTGTCATTTAAACAAAAATCTATTTGAAAGAACACCTTTTACCGGCACTTTGTAATCTGGGTCAGACAGTTTAAATGGTCATACTGTAGGCCCAGTACAGTGACAGTAAATGACCAGTATCAACTAAAATAGTGTTAATGACTCCTTTTTCCTGGCACTTTTAAACTTGTGGGTCACACAGGTTTAATGTCATTCTGCGGTACAGGACAGATATGAGTTAGTGTCCATGTTCAAACTAAAATGGTGTTTAAAGACTCCTTTGCGGCACTTTTTAAATCTGGGGGCATGCATGTTTGGTCTCATGCTGCTTTCTCAGGACGTGGATATTCAATTTCCATTCAAGTAACTGATGTTTCAAATCAGTAACTGCCTTCTGGCACTTTAATTTGTGGGTGATGCATGTGTTAAGGGTCATCGCTGGTGGACAAGACAATGGAAAGTGAATGGTCTGTGACTTTTTTCTGTGACTTTTATAACCTAAGTGTTGTGCCTAAGATGTAGCACGTATCCATTTGACTGTTGTGGATGTTAATTCCAGCTTCTCCAGCCTTGTTTGGTGTATAATGAAGGTGTTGTTGCACTCACCCATAGACTGTTAATGGAAATCGTACTCATAATCGAAGGCTTCACTATCAGAAAACCGTTATCGATAGCGGCCGACTATCGTCTAGCGCTGGATCTCGATAGCCAACGCAATCGCTCAACACTATCCTCAACCAGATCAGGGAAATGGGCATACGGCAGATTGTAGGCTGGAGCACAAACTTTCCACCTCTCCCTCAGTCAGACCAAACAAAGTGACTGGGAACCACACCCATTGATTCCCCAAACTTCCTGCCTTAAGTGGGCCCTGGGCCAAACCCGGCCTGGATACAGGGAGCATCCTTTTTGGATGCTCCAAAAAAAGCCTGGCCCAAATCGCTGCTCTTCAAGTCATACCACTGAAACCAAAACAAATTCAGTCCCAAAACAATACTGACGGAGGGAGCGGGTTTTACTTCCCCGAGATAAAAACGGGGAGACATTATCCCATCCAAAAGGGCACCTTGTTTCCTTTTACACCACCGTAATATCGCTTGGAAGGGGGAGGGGTTTTGTTCCAGAGAAACGTGTTTTGGGGCCGACATTGCATAAAAACCCAAGAACAAAAGCAGAAGCCCTTGTGAAATCTGGGGGGAAGGGGTAAGATTGTGTCATTATTCATAGTGAAAAAATTGTTCAACAGGGCTGAAACCCACTCTGCATTAAAGCCATTCCGAAAGAAATATATAAAAGCCGATTAATGTTTGCAAAAACACAGAAACGCCCTACATTTTTGAAGATAAGTCAGTGATCTGACGAAAATAAAATGAACTGTTTGGCCATAATGACCCCTCATTCAGTGGAGGAAAAAGGGGAAACTTGAAGCCTAAGAACATCATCCCAAATGTGAAACATGGGGTGGGACATATTTGTGGGATTGTTTTTCGCAGGAGGGGGCGGTGCACTTCACAAAAATAAGGAATCATGAGGAAAAAAGAATTTTGGCTAACTGAAGCAAACTCAAGACTTCAGCCAGAAAGTTAAAGCTTGGCCGGAAATTGGGGTTCCAATAATGATAATGATAATGATCTGAAGCATACTGCCAAACTATGTATAAAGTGACTTAAGGATAACCAAGTCAATGTTTTGGAATGGACATCACAAAGCCCTGAGCTCAAACCCCCCCCCCTTTAAATTTACGGGCAAAGCTGAAAAAAGCAGGGGGTGCAAAGGGGACCTACAAAAATGGCTCGTTACACCCGTTTTTGCCAGGAGGAATGGGCCAAATTTCCTACCAACAATTGTGAGAAGCTTGTGGAAGGATTTCCAAAATGTTTGACCCAAGTCATATAGTTTAAGGGCGATGCTACAAAATACTAATGAAATGTATGTAAACTTTTGACTTTGCAGAAAGTAATAAAAATGCCTTAAAAATTCTCTCTCTCTCCCATTATTTTGGCATTTGGCAAATATAAATACTTTTGGTAATCCTAATTGGCCTAAAACGAGTAAGGTTTATTCTTATTTTATGTCAGATAGTGAGAAAAACATGAATATGTGTCTTTTTATAAAGTGTATGTAAACTTCTGGCTTCAACTGTATGTTTGTTAAATCAAACACTTAAAGGAGTTGTCTCATTACAAGCTTTCAGCCTGTCAGTGAGCCTGATAGTTGATTTGAGAGGCGTGCTTCTTGGTCTGTCTCTTCTGCTCCCTCTTTCCCCCTCCCCTCAG
This sequence comes from Phyllomedusa bahiana, assembly GCA_025379985.1. Lineage (NCBI taxonomy): Eukaryota > Metazoa > Chordata > Amphibia > Anura > Hylidae > Phyllomedusa > Phyllomedusa bahiana. The sequence goes on from JAODAL010059300.1 coordinate 8,479, forward strand.
CACACAGGCAGCTCCATAACTTCTATACAGCAAGGGGGAGGGGGTTTGCTGCCAGAGTTAACCCTGTGTGTGCCTGCCTAGGTCTGTTGCAGGAGAGGGCTGATATATGAGTGTAGAGAGGTATGTGAAGCTGTATGCTAATAGAATAGCAGAGGAGATGCAAGTGTTCCTATATCCCCTGCTTAGCTTACAAGTCTTCACATCTCCAGCAACAACAAATCCTGTCAGAACAGACACAGGGCAGCTGGGAAGTGTTACTATACTCAGGCACTAGTACAGCACAGCATGAAGTATTCACATGCCTGATCTGTTCTATTCGTATAGTGACAGTTCCACAGACACATCATGATTATAGTAACACACAGGGTCACTGCTGTCACATCTATCTGTGTAGAGAGCAGGAGGAAGCAGGCACACACAGGGTTAATCCAGGCAGCAGGACACAGAAGCCAGAGTCCTCCCTCCCCCTCCCTCCACTACAGAAGCATTCTGTGTGGCAGGGGCTCTCTGCTCCAACCTGTCTTCAAAGGCTGATGAGTCATACAGACCTGACAGCCAGTAAGATAAGGATCAACAGGTCGGCTGCTATAGAAATTTGAGAAGCTGATGCACTCCTACTAACAGGGCTAACTCAAAATCAGTAGGACATTTGTAATGAACATATATTGCAAAGCTGCTTGTTTTTTAAAGATCTTTTAATTAAAACCCAATCATTTTAGCGAGACAACCCCTTTAAATCACATCATTAAGGGATCTTATCATCATAAGTTAATGTGGGTATCTGATATTATTTTATATTTCCAGTTGTGCTCAAAAGTTTACATACCCCGGCAAAATTTTTGCTTTCTTGCCCTTTTTTCAGAGAATATGAATGATAACACAAAAACTTTTTTTACCCTCATGGTTAGTGGTTGGGTGAAGCCATTTGTTGTAAAACTACTGTGTTTTCTCTTTTAAAATTATAATTACAACCAAAAACATCCAAATGACCTTGATCAAAAGTTTACATACACTGGTGATTTTGGCCTGATAACATTCACAGAAGTTGACACAAATGGGTTTGAATAGCTACTAAAGGTAACATCCTCAGCTCTGACCTGTTTGCTTGTAATCAGTGTGTGTGCATAAAAGATGAGTGAGGTTTTTGGGATCCAGACAGACTCTTGCAACTTTCATCCAGCTACTGACATTTCTTGATTGTCATGGGGAAAACAAAAGAATTGGCAACGGATCTACAGGAAAAGGTAGTTGGACTGTATAAAACAGGAAAGGGATACAAAAATATATCCAAGGAATTGATAATGTCGGTCAGCAGTGTTCAAACTGTGATTAACAATTGGAAAATCAGGGGCCCTGTAAAAACCAAACCGCGGTCAGGTAGACCAACAAAAATGTCGGCCACAACTGTCAGGAAAATTGTTTGGGATGCAAAGAAAAACCCACAAATAACATCAGCTGAAATACAGGACTCTCTGAAAACTAGTGGTGTGGCTGTTTCAAGATGCACAACAAGGAGGCATTTGAAGAAAAATGGACTGCATGGTCAAGTCACCAGAAAAAAAACATTACTGTGCGAATGCCACAAAGTAGCATCTGACCTACAATATGCCAAACAGCACAGAGACAAGCCTCAAAACTTCTGGAACAAAGTTATTTGGAGCTATGAGACCAAAATCTAACTTTTTGGCTACAACCATAAACGTTACATTTGGAGAGGTGTCAACGAGACCTATGATGAAAGGAACACCATTCCTACTGTAAAGCACGGAGGCTGATGCTTCGGGGATGTGTGAGCTACAAAGGCACAGGAAACTTGGTCAAAGTTGAAGGAAAGATGAATGCAGCACGTTATCAGCAAATACTCAAGACAATTTTGCACTCATCAGCCCAGAAACTGTGCAGGGGACGTACTTGGACGTTCCAACATGACAACGATCCAAAACACAAGACCAAGTTGACCTGTCATTGGCTACAGCAGAACAAAGTGAAGGTTCTGGGGTACCATCTCAGTCTCCTGGCCTCAATATCATTGAGCCACTCTGGGGAGATCTCAAGAGATCTCAAGTGCACAGGAACTGGAGGCTTTTTGCCAAGAAGAATGGGCAGCTTTACCATCTGAGAAAATAAAGAGCCTCATCCACAACTACCACAAAAGACTTCAAGCTGTCATTGAAGTTAGAGGGGGCAATACGTGGTATTAAGAACTGGAGTATGTAAACTTTTGATCAGGGTCATTTGGATGTTTTTAGTTGTCATTATGATTTAAAAAGAGAAAACACAGTAGTTTGACAATAAATGACTTCACCCAACCATGAACCATGAGTGGAAAATAAGTATTCTCTGAAAAAAGGCCAAGAAAGCAAAAATTCTGTGTCTAAACTTTTGAGCACAACTGTATGTACTGTACATTAATTATTATTCTAAAGAAACAGCTAACAATCAAGTAATTTTAATCCTTATTCTTCTGGCTTAACAATTATGAGGATGCTAATGTGTAACATATATAAATTTATGAATAAATTTAGCTTCACCTTTTGAAAATCAGTAATAGCTTTTAATAGCTGAAAACCAAATGAATAAAAATCTGCCATTGTCTAGTTCTTAGTGCAACACAACATTGGCTTTTCCTTTCTTATTTCTGTTCAATTTCTAATGCAGAAACAATTTAGATTTTTTGAGGCTGAGTCAAAGTTATAAGTGATTCAGGACACCAGTGCAAGGTCTGTAGAATGATTGGTTTCTGGTCGGACTGCATACTGGCTTCATAAATTGACACTCTGTTCCTGGGAGAGATGTTTTTCTGAACTTTTGTGTGCATGAGGGAAGTTGACACACCGTGGATGAGCTAAGTATTGAATATGTCACCAATATGTAAATATATTTCTAAAGGTTCTATTGACATTAATATAGTCTGGTCAGATGAGACCAATATTGAACTCTTTGGATGCAATAATACACACCATGTTTGGAGGCTAAAAGGCACTGCACCCCCAAAACACCATCTCAACAGTGATTTATGAAGGTGGGAACATCATGTTGTGGCGCTGAATGATGAATGGACACATGTAGCAAGGCATTCTTGTGATAAACTCTGCTGCCATCTTCCAGGATGATGACGATGAAATGAGGGTGGACATTTCAGCCAGAAAATGATTCCAAACACTCTGCCAAGGAAACTCTCAATTGGTTTCAAAGAAAGACGATAAAGTTGCTAGAATGGCCCAACCAATCAACTGACCTGAATACAATAGAGAATCTCTGGAAGGAACTAAAGCTCAGAATTCATAGAAGGAGCCCACATAACCTTCAGGGTTTGAAGAGTGTTTGTGTGAAATAATGGGTCAAAATCCCACCTGAGCAATGCATGCAACTAGTTTCTCCATATAGGAAGTGTCTTGAAACTGTCAAGAGACATCTATGGTTTGATTTCTTTATGTCTGTGGACTGGATGGCTTGTTACCAACATCTGGTGAGAATTTCAGTGGAATTTTCAAAATGTTTTAATGATTATAAGTGAGGGTGTCTTTTCTCCGGAATTCGCGTAAAGAAAGCATGTAAGGAAAAGTCTGGCTCCGTGGCATAACCACATTGAAATACCTGAGGAAGCATGCCTCACATTATGCTCAAAAAGGAGGAAATGTGGGAGAAATACTTGATATGTGACATATATGTAATAGGATACGGGCCCTAAAAAATTTGATATTTTAAAAACCCCCCAACGACCTTTTGGGGGATGAGTACGTCCCAGGGGCCCCAAGGGCTTTGAGGGGGGTCACGCCCCGAACCCCCCCCCCAGCCCCGGGTGTTAGGGCAAAGCCGCTAACACCCCCAGTAACAGCGCCCGGAACACCGCCACTTTTAAACCCCAATGCATTGCCTATGCAATGCATTTGGGTTGATCAACGCGCCACCTAGTGGTCCCGTTTCCCCTCTTTACTAAAAAAAAAAAAAAAAAAATTTAAAAATCAAAAAAAAAAGTTTTAAAAAAAAAAAAAAAAATTTCCCCCCCCCTTTTCCCCCAA
>JAODAL010059300.1:15000-21571 GCA_025379985.1 Phyllomedusa bahiana
CCCCCCTTTTTTTTTTTTTTTAAAAAAAGGGGGGGGGAAAAAAATTTTTTAAAAAAAAATTTTTTTTTTTTCCCCTTTTTTGGGCCCCCGGGGGGGGGGGGAAAAAAAATTTGGGGGGGTTTTTTTCCCTTTCCCGGGGGGTTTAAAACCCCCCAAAAAAAAAAAAAAGGGGGTTTTTTTTTTTTTAAAAAAAATTTTTTTTTTTTTGGGGCCCCCCTTTTTTGGGGTTAAAGGGGGAGGGAAAAAAATTTTTTAAAAGGGGCCCCGGGGAAATTTTTGGGGGGGAAAAGGGTTAAAAAAAAAAATTTTAAAAAAAATTTTTTTTGGGGAAAAAAAAAAAGGGAAATTCCCTTTTAAAAAAATTTTTTTTTTTTGGGGGGGGGGAAAAGGGGGGAAAAAGGGGGGGGTTTTAAAAAAAAAAATTTTTAAAAGGAATGGTTTTTGGGGGGGGGTTTTTTAAAAAGGAACCAAAGGGAAAACCCTTTTTAAAAAAAAAAAAAAAAAACCCCCCTTTTGGGGGGGAAAAAAAAAAATTTTTAAAAAAAAAAAATTTAAAAATTTTTTTTAAAACCCCCCGGGGTTTTTGGGGGGAAAAAAAAAAAGGGGTTTTTTTGGGGGGAAAAAAAGGGGGGAAAAGGGGAAAAAAAAAGGGGGCCCCCCCAAAAAAAAAAAAGAAAAAAAAAAAAAAAAAAAATTTTTTTTTTTCCCCCTTTTTTTTTTTTATTTGGGGGACCCCCCCCCCCCCAAAAAAAAAGAAAAAAATATTTTTTAAAAAAAAGGGGGGAAAAAAAAGGGGGGGAAAAATTTTTTTTTGGGGGGGGAAAATTTTTTTAAAAAAAAAAAAAAGGGGGTTTTTAAAACCCGGGGGGGGTTTTTTTAAAAGGGGGGGGGGAGGGGGGGGGGCCCCAAAATTTTTTTTAAAAAAAAAAAAACCCCCTTTAAAAAATTTTTTCCCCCCCCCAAAAAAAGGGGGGGGGGGGGGAAAAGGGAAAAAGGAAAGGGGGGGGTTTTGGGGGCCCAAAGGGGGGGGGTGGTTTTTTTTGGGGGTTGGGGGGGGGTGGGGTTTTTGGGGGAAAAATTTTGGGGGCCCCGGAATTTTTTGGGGGGGGGCCCCCAAACAAACCCGGGGGGGGGGTTTTTTTTAAAAAAGGGGGGGGTTTGGGGGTTTTTTTTTTTCCCCAAAAAAGGGAAATTTTTGGGGGGGGGGAAAAAAAAAGGGGGGGGGGGGAAAAAACCCCCCTTTTTGGGGGAAAAAGCCCTTTTTTTAAAAAAAACCCCCTTTTTTGGGGGATTTAAAAGGGGGTTTTATTTTAAAAAATTTCCCCAAAAGGGAAAAAAAAAAAAAGGGGTTTTTCCCCGGGTGGGGGGTTTTTTTTTGGAAAAAAAAGGGGGAAAAAAAAAATTTTTTAAAATTTTTGGGGGGTTTTTTTTTTTTCCAAAATTTTTAAAAAATTTTTTTTTTTGGGGGGGGGTTTTTTTGGGGGGGTTTTTTTTTTTTGGTGGGGGGGTGTTTTTTTTTTTTTTAAAGGGGTTTTTAAAAAAATTTTTTTTTTAGGGGGGTTTGGGGGGGGGTGGGGGGGGGGTTGGGGGCCAAAATTTGGGGGGGTTTTGGGGGGGGGTTTTTTTTTTTTTAAAAAGGGGGGGGGTTTTTTCCCCCCCATTTAATGAATTTTGGGTTTTAAAAAAAGGGGGGGGGGGGGGGGGAAAAGGGGGGGGTTTTTTGGGGGGAAAAAAATTTGGGGGGGGGGGGTTTTTTTTTTTTGGTTTTTTTTTTAAAGGGGGGGGGGGGGTTTTTTTTTTTTTTAAAAAAAAAAATTTTTAAAAAAATTTTTAAAAAAAAATTTTTTTTTTTTTTTTTTTAAAAATTTTTTTTTTTTTTTTTTATAATTTTTAAAAATTTTTTTTAAAGGGGGGGTTTTTTTTGGGGGGGGGGTTTTTTTGGGGGGGAAAAAAAGGGGGGGGGGAAAAAAAGGGGGGGGGGTTTTTTTTTTTTTAAAATTAAAAAAAATTAAAAAAGAAAAAGGGGGGTAAAAAAAAAATTTTTTTTTTTTTTTAAAATTTTTTTTTTTAAAATTTTTTGGGGGAAAAAAGGGGGGGGGGGGGGGGGAAAAAATTTTTTTAAAAAAAAATTATTTGGGGGGTTTTTTGGGGGGGAAAAAAAGAAAATTTTTTTAAAAAAAAAGGGGGGGGTTTTGGGGTTTTAATTTTAAAAGGGTTTTGGGGGTTTTGGGGGTTTTAAAAAAAGGGGGGAAAATTTTTTTTTTTTTTTGGGGGGGGGGGGGTTTTAAAAATTTTTTAAAAATTTTTTTTTTTGGGGGGGGAAATTTTTTTTTTTGGGGGTTTTTTTTTTTTTGGGAGGGGAAAAAAAAAGGGGGGGGGGTTTTTTTTTTGGGGTTTTTGGGGTTTTTGGGTTTTTTGGGGGGTTTTTTTTTTTTTAAAGGGGTTTTTGGGGGGGGGGTTTTTTTTTGGGTTTTTTGGGGTTTTTTTTGGGGGGGGGGGGGGGCCGGGGGGGAAAAAAAAAGGGTTTTTGGGGGGGGGTTTTTTTTTTTTTGGGGGGGGGTTGGGTTTTTTTTTTTTTGGGGGGGGGGTTTTTTTTTTTGGGGGGGGGGGGTTTTTTTTTTAAAAAAATTTTTTTTTAAAATTTTTTGGGGGGGGTTTTTTTGGGGGGGGGGGGGGTTTTTTTTTTTTTTTGGGTTTGGGGGTTTTTTTTTTTAAAAAAAGGGGGGGTTTTTTTTGGGTTTTTTTTTGGGGGGGTTTTTTTTTTTTTTTTTTTTTGGTGGGGGTTTTTTTTTTTTTTTTTTTGGGTTTTTTTAAAAAATTTTTTTTTTTAAAAAAAAAAAGGTTTAAAAAATTTTTTTAAAAAAAATTTTTTAAAAAAAAAAAAAAAAAAGGGTTTAAAAATTTCCCCGGTAAAATTTAAAAAAAATTTTTTTTAGGGGTTTTTTAAAAATAGGAAAATTTTGGGGGAAAAAAAAAAACAATTTTCCCCCAAAAAAAAAAAAGGGGAAAAAAAAAAAATTTTTTTTTTTTTTTTTAAAAAAAAAACCGGGGAAAAAAAGGGGAAAAAAAAAAAGGGGGGGGACGGGGTTTTTTAACCCCCTTAATTTTTGGGGGCAGGAAAAAACCCCAAAAATTTTTTTCCTTTTAAAAAAAAAAGGGGCCCCCCCCCCACCCCGGGGGGGAAAAAAAAAACCCCAAAAAAAAAAATTTGGGGGAAAAAAAGGGGGGGAAAACCCCCCCCATTTTTTTGGGGGGGGTTTGGGGGCCCCAAAAAATTTTTAACCAAGGCCTTTTTGGGGTTAAAAAAAAAAAAAAAAAAAAAATTTAAAGGGCCCCCTTTTTTCCCCAAAAATTTTGGGGGGGGGCCCCCGGGGGAAAACAGGAAACCTTCCCCCCTAAAAGGGGGAAAAAAAAAAAAACCCCAAAAAAAAAATTTTAAAAATTTTTTCCCCGAAAAAAAAATTTTTTTTTAAAAAAAAACCCCCCGGCCCCCCAAAAAGGGGCATTAAAAAATTAAAAAAAATGACCCCCCCCCCCCAAAAATTTTTCCCCAAAAATTTCCCCCCCCGGGCCCCCCCCCCCCTTCCCCAAAGGCCCCAAAAAAATTTTTTGGGGGGGTAAAAAAACCCCCCAAAATTTCCAAAAATTTCCCGGGGGGGGGGAAAAAATTTTAAAACCCCCATTTTTTCCAAGTTAAGCCAAAATTTGGGCGGCACCCCATTAAAGGAGGGGCAAGCCCCTACCCATTTTTTGACTGTGGGACTAGGGAAGGGGGAGTTCTCACACTTCCGCTTCCACACTCTCTTCAGCACGACAGTTTTCATTTCTGGGGTTTATCAGGGCATTTTAAACCTGCGTGTTAATAGATTTACGGACGCCACCTGGGGTCTCCCCCGCACCCAAGTAACTCCGGGCCCTTTGGGCATACTGGGGGTCCAGGAAAAATATATTTAATGTCCAGTGAAAAATAAAATGGGGGTTGAAAAAACCCTTTTTTTTCCGGGGACTTTTTTAATCTGGGGTCATGCAGGTTTGGGGCCCCATACTTTTTCCCAGGACCAAAATATAATTCCCGAAGCTCAAGTGGTTAAAAAAAAAAAAAAAAAAAAAAATGAAAGACTCCTTTTTTCCCGGGACTTTTTTTAAACTGGGGTTTATGAGGAAAAAGTGCCCGCACCCGGAACAAGCATAACCCCGGCCAAACCGGGAACACATGCTCTATACCAGAGAATAATCTCACCCCCAGGACCGACCCCCGCCAAACCGTACACATAGCTTATACTTTCAGAGAAATGCTCACACAGGGGGCCTGACACCCCCCCAAAATGGGACACAAAAGCTCTATACTACAGAGAATGGGCTCACACAGGGAAACCCGACACCGGCCCAAAACCCTACACAAAGCTCATACTACAAAAAAAAGTGCTCAGGGACAAACCTGACTCCGGGCCCAAACCTTTTCACATAGCTCTATACTGGGGAGAGAAAAAGTGGTTCACAAAAAGGACCCCGGCACCCCCCAAACTGTAACACATAAACTCTAAACAAAAGAGAATAATGCTCATCAAAAGGAGCCTTAAAAACCCCCAAACTGAACACAAGCCTATCCTACTAAGGGAAAAGTGCCACAGGTTTGGGGCTCATGCTGCGTTCCCCGGAAGGGGTATTCAATGTCCCAGTTCAAAATTTAAAAAGATGTTCCCAAAAAATACTGCCTTTTTGGGACTTTTTAATTTGTCGGTTTATTTAAGGTTTTTAAAAGGTTTAAGGGCCCGTTGTGTAACAAAACAGGGATAGTGAATGGTCTGTGATTTTTTTTTGTGGCTTTTAAAACCTAATTTGTTTCCTAAATGTAGCCCGTTTTCCATTTTACTGGGGTTTTGGGGGGTTTTTAATTCCAGCTTCCCAGCCCTGTTTTTTGGGGGGAAAAAATTTAAAGGGGTTGTTCCTCCCCAGAAGACTTTAAAAAATTTAAACGCATAATCACTATTTGCCCAACGAAAAAACGTCTAGATTTAAATGCCGATATCGACTATTTTAAACGATACGATATCAACATAATCGCTCAACACTATTAGTAAGGAATCTTTAACAGGAAAATTTTTGCTGAAAAAATTATTTTTCACTTTCTCCCCCGTCTTTGTGACAACTTTTTTTTGTGGGGCTTTATGCAACTAATGACTGGTTTCGTGACATATAAATACATTTCTTGTGTGAAAAAAACTATATAAACTGGTCACGCGACAACAATGTTAAAGTCCTTCTGATATACACAAAACCTTCATGTCTGTCAAAAAAGCTTCTCCATACAAAACATTTCTTGGAACGGGGGAACACAATGCCGCATGCCACAGCGCAAAGTTAAACACATGTACGTCACACCATAAAAGTATACTTTTCTGCTGTGCATCCACAAGTTTCCCTCCTGTTTTCGTGACATTCTTATTCAACCTTCCCTTTTTCCCCGGTTTGGACTCCCTTTTCCCTATCCTCTGCTCATGCCGCACGGGTATTTCTTCCTAGGCATGTTTGTCCGCTCTTTAAGATTTAAAGGGCCAGCCACTGCAGCCTCCAATCCCTGTTACACCTCCTTTTTAGGACGCTCCTCCTGCAAACAAAAGGGGGTACTTCTTCCTTGGGGTTTTTATGTGCCGGCTCTTTAAGATTTAAAGGGCCAGCACTCTGCTGACCTCCAATCACCTGTTTCATTCTCCTTTATCAGGAGGGGCTCCCCCTCAAACATGACATTTTTTGGGTACTTTTTGCCTTGACCCCTGTTTTTCTTTTTCCCTTTGTTTGCCCTTTTTGGTTTCTTTTATGGACAAATTTTTGTTTTTCCCCTGACCTTTTTTGCCTGTGACCCGGTTATGTCTCTGCCTGCCGCCTGCCCTGACCTTACTACCCATGACCTGACAATGACTCTGTCTACTCCCTGTATATTCCATTAGCACATTTGGGTGCCCCCGATGACCCGTCAGGGAAGCAAACCGTTTTTTCCCATAGAGTCTTGTGGGGCCTTGGGGAAAACCCTTAACTCCTTAGACCCGTCCTTTAGTGGGTTTGAATCACTTCCCGGGTTTACCCAGGGTCCCCCCACCTGACTGGCAAAACTGAAATTGTGAAAATGTAAAATGCACTATCTTAAACTAAAAAAAAAAATTGGGCCTGGAGTTTAATAAATGTACCCATTTCGACAAAAAAACAAATTTTAACTTAAAACAAACCTAATCCCCCCTGTTTGTAACCCATGAGAGGCACCCTTCCTCATTTGGGTGGGTAACAGATAAACAATCCCAACCGTTTGAAAACTTAGGGCAACACAACCACAGCATTTTGCAGTTTTTGCAGGAGGGGGGGGATGCCCCCCCCATTTTCCCCATTGGTTTAACCCCTATGCAATTTGGGGGTACAAACGGCTATCATGGGAGCCAAACCTAATAAGCCCCTAGTCCGCCATCACAACTGCCCCATTATACCCACCAAACTCAGGGAAATAAGAAACTTAACGCATACAAACAATATTTAGTTATGCAAAATATCACAAGTGATCGCCCCTCCATAGGGCGTATCC
>JAODAL010059301.1:0-21571 GCA_025379985.1 Phyllomedusa bahiana
GGAAAACCTCCTGCTAACCAAAACTTGCTGTGGAGGAGGCGGGTAGGGGTATGCTTGTGGCAGCCCAAGTATGGAGGGGGGTGGCTAAACGTGAGGTTTTGGGACTTTAGCTCCAAACTGGGACATGCTCCAATTTGTGATTGTCCCGCCCCATCGGGACAGTTGGGAGGTATACAAGAAGTGCCGTGCTTTTAAGAGGGCGATGTAAAAGGCTTTTATTTTTCGTTGAAGGCAAGCGGGGGGTTTTTTTCCTTCCAGGAAGGAAATCCCCAGGAGGGGTTTATGGGAACCAGGGAAAGGTCCAGTTTCTGACCTGACATCCCATATTGTCCCCCGGGAGCTTTCCCTAATAAAAATCCCCTCAATGGTAAAAAGGGAAGGACCAAAAAGGTGAGAGTGTGATACAAAAGGGGATAAAAAAAGCACTATTCTCATGGGCCCTCCCTGATGAGCCCGGCCTTGCATACGATGCTTCAACTGAACGTTTCCCCATGGTTTACTAGTGTGTTTTCCCTTTATGTTTTGTATCTGCAGTTCTTTTCCCCAAAAACCCTTTATAGTTGTATTGTGCCGGAAAAACGGCGCGGCCGGAATAATGACAGTTTGAAATTTTTGCCCTTTTTTAATGCCAAAAATTTAAAATTTTATGAACCCTGTAGGTAAAAATTTTGTAATAACACCCTTAAAATGTTCCTTGGGGGTAAACTTTCTAAAATGGGGTCACTTTTGGGTGTTTATAATTTAGATCTCATCACGTATGTGTAATGAACAGCATTTGTTTTGTAATTCAGTAAAATAGGGTCCCCACAAGAGGCACTGTTTCCCTTTTGGTGTGTGCAGGGGAGCCAAACTGGGGGAATGTGGGGGGTCCCTAGGCGAGGGACAGGGCACAGAAACTAGAAATGTAATTTTTCACTTTTGCACGGGGCGTCGCTGTTTTTGTGAAAAGGTTGGATAAAAAAGGAGATTGTATTTTCACCTTTACCTTAAATGCATTATTTAAAAAAAAAAACCTGTGGGGTCAAAATGACATAGCCCCCAGATGAAATCATGCGGATGTAGTTTCTAAAACGGGGTCCTTTTTTCTTTTTTTTCTTGTTCTGGAATTTAGGGCTTTGTAATGCAACATGAGGGCCTCAAAAACCATCCAGTTATTTTGACTCCCAAAAGTCAAATAGCGCTCCTTCCCCTTTGGACACCCTGTGCCACAAAAATATTTATGGCCTTGGGGTACGCCTTATCAGAAGAAATTGGAAAAGGTTTTGGTTTTTTGTCATTCCTTTTTTTGAAAAGAAAAATTTGAGAATAAAAGTGCCAAATTTTTTGGAAAATTTTAATTTTTTATTTTTTTAAAAATTTTTCCGAAGTTTTAGTTTTAAAAGCCTGTGGGGACAAAATGACATAGAAACCCCAGTGGGTTCATGAGGGTGTTTTTTTCCAAATTTGGGGGGCAATTTTTTTTTTGTTTTTTTCTTTTTCTGGGAAATTGGGGGATCAACTAATGCAACTGAGGGCCTCTAACTAATCCAGTTTTTTTGCACTCCCCAAACCCAAAAAGCGTCCTTCCCCTTTTTGGACTCACTACGTGTCCCGTATATTTTTTGACCCCTATGGGGTTTTTACCTTCTCAGAAGGGAAATGGGCAAAGATTTTGGGGGGGATTTTTCTCCTTTTTTGTTAAAGAAAAATTTGAGAAAAATAGTGCAATTTTTTGGAAAAAAATTTAAAATTTTTATTTACACTAAATGTTCTTAAAAAATTTCTTGCATACTGTGGGTCAAAATGCACACACACCCTAGTGAATTCACAGCGGTTTTTTCTAAAATGGGGGGCATTTTGGGGGTTGCCTTGTTTGGAACTTGGGGGACTCATTAATGTAAACATGAAGGCTCCAAAAACCCTTAGTTTTTTTGCTCCCCGGCCAAAAAGCGCTCCCCCCCTTCTTTTTGGGCCCGTATTTTATGCCTTTTGGGGGTATTTTCTTCTGAAGAAATTGGGAAAAAGGTTTTGGGTGCTTTTTTTCCCCCTTTTTTGTGAAAAAGAAAAAATTTCCAAACTGATTCCGGGTTTCAGTGAAAAATGTGGTTCAAAAAAGCATATAGACCCTAATGAATTCATGAGGGGTGTGGTTTCCAGAATTGGACGTACTTTATTTTTAGGTTTGGGCCCTTTTGTTGTATTTTGGGAACATTAGACAGATTCCCCCCTGTCAAAATCAATCGTTTTTTATATCTACATTGCCCTTTAAACAAAGACACATCTCCTTGTTTCTGTTTTTTTAAACCCCTTCCCCAAAATTGGACTTTTTTTTATGCCTAGCAGGAAGTGACTTCCGCAAATGGGTATGAATCGTCTGGTGATGGTGGGCTTGCGGGTGAGTGCGCCGAGCGAAGGGAACAGCGGTAAATTTACCACTGGCTTCTGCTCACACCTCCGGCGGAAGCTGGGGCCGGGTTGTTTCCCCCCTAAACCCGCGTAAATTTAAGATAAAAAAAAAATTAAAAATTTTAGTACCTGTAATGTTCGACCTGCTGGTAAAGCTAAAATTTTATTTATCCCCGCATGGTGCCCCGCTTTAAAAAATAAAAAAACTACCAGGAATGTTGTATTTGTTAAAATCCCTACAGAAACCTTAATAAAAAGTGTCAATTTTCATTGCCCCCAAAATGTTACTATAAAAACTTCAATCATCCACAAAAACAAGCCATAATCAGCCCCATTCAGAAAAATAAAAATTTTTGGCTGTGAATGGACACAAAAAAAAACCAATTTGTATAGCCTATTTTATTGTGTAAAAGTAATAAAAATAAAAAAAAATATTAAAATTTTTATCTTTTGCAATTTTCCCGAACCCATAGTAAAATTTTCCCTTTTTTTTATCCGTACGGCGAACTTGTAAAAATGAAGCCAAAAAAAGGGGCTAAAACTGCGTTTTTCCCCCCATTTCTACCCCAATACTGAAAAAAAGATGGAAACCCTTTTGGCCCAAAATGCACAGTACCCCCTTGTGAGTCCTGAGGGGTGTTGAATCCCAAAAGGGGGGGACTTCGGGAAGGTTTCACCTGTTTGGTACTTTGGGGGCTTACAAAGCGACATGGCCCCCCAAATTTCTGCTTTCCAAAAAAAAAAATAGTGCTCCCCCCCTTGTACCCCCTCCCATGCGCCCAAACAGCGTTTACCCACATGTGGGTTTTTGGGGAAATTGGGAAGCATTGGTGAAAAATTTTGGGGGTGTTTTTTTTTCTGGGAAAAAAATTTTAAAACATTTTCCCCAAAAAATTGCAGTTTTTTGGAAAAAAAAAATTTTTAAAAATTTTCACATTAACATAAAAAAAAATTGTAAAAACCCCTGTGGGGTGATAATCACTGCCCCCTCGGTACATTCTTTAAAGGGGGTTTTGTCCCCAAAAATGGGGTCTTTTTAGGGGTTTTATTAAGTTTTGCACCGGGTGTCAAAAACCCTGAAAGGGGCCAAAATAAAATTTTTAATAAAAATGAGCCCCAGACCCCCGTAGGTGCTCCTCTATTTGGGGGGCTTGGGTTGACCCAAAATGCGCATAGTCTACATATGGGATATTTGAAAAAGGCAGAATCTGGGGAATCGATAAAAATTTTTTTTTTTGGGCATTTCCTATCAATTACCCCTATTCTTTTGAATATGGATAAAAATTGAAAATCTGCAAAAAAAAATGAAAAAATTTTTAAATTTCAATCCACTTTGCTTTAATTCTTTTGAAACATAATGGTTTAAAAAATTCCAAAAGCTGTTTGAATACTTTAAGGGGGGGAGTTTTTAGTGAAGTTTTTTTATGGGGGTATTAAATACGATAGGCCAATCAAAAACACGTTAGAACTGGGGTGGTCCCCCAAAAAAAATAATTTTTTGCTATTTTTTTGAAAGCCCCCCATGACTTAAAAAAAAAAAATAAATTTAAAAAGATGCCAACCTACAGTAGACATATGGTAGATGCTAGTTATAAGCTATTTTGAGTGGAATAACTATCTGTCTTACACACAGAAATTTTTGAAGTTTGAAAATAGTCAATTTTTCACTTTTTTCCCACGTTTTCTTTGATATTTTTCACAAATAAACAAGGACTTTTTGAATCAAAATTTCTTGCTATCTTAAAGCTCAATGTGTCAACTTCCGGTTCCAGCCCTGATGTGAGAGGGAGCGAGGTCCCAGTGCTCTTCCATCGCCACTAAATTTATTGCACACAAAACCAAGTTTATAAGCCATGAAAAGAATCCAGGAGCTTGAGATTGTGATTCGAGGCCCTACAAATAATCTGCAGAGTGGTGTGGGGCCGCCCTGTCAGCCGGGAACCCTGTGAAACAAGAGACATTTCGGCCCCTCCATTTCACCTAGGGGGAAAGCCATGGGAGCATGAAAAATCACCCGGACTGCCGAAATCAGCATAAAGTAAGCAGTGGAGAGGGGGGAGAGGAGAGGAGAGAGAAGGAGAGAAAAAGCTTATGTTAAAAGCATAATCCTGCAAGTCCTGTGGAGAGAGAGAGAAGGAGGGGGCAGACGTGGGAAGGCACAAAAGAAAGACAAAGCTAGCTACAGGAACAGTATATGCCCTAATCTACACTAATTAGTGTGTAAAGTGACATCTTCAGATAAGACTGCAATAAAGGAGGTGAGGGGGGAGGAGGAGGAGAGGGGCTGACAAAGGGCAGAAGAGAGGAGAAAAGTCAGACACCTGGGGCATAACAGGAACTTTTCCATAGGCGCTTGTTTAACTCAGCCAGGTCCTCTTTCAGTGAGTCTTAAGCATAGTTGCCAACTTTTGAAAATGAAAAAGCAGGAGACAATAGTGGGCGGCGCGCTTCGCAAAAATTTGCATGGCCACGCCCATCTTGACAGTATGCCACGCCCTTTCAAAAAGCCACACCTACTCCACAAACGGCTTTGGAAGAAAAGCCAGGTAGATGCCCTTATAGCCAGGTAGTAGCCCCCATAACCAGGTAGTGACCCTTACAGGCAGGTAGATGCCTCCTTGTAGCCAAATAGATGCCCTCTCTGTAGCCAGGTAGAGCCAAATTTGTAGCCAGGTAGATGCCCCCCGTTGTTAGCCAGGTAGATGCCCCCCTTTGTTAGCCAGGTAGATGCCCCCCATTGTTTGCCAGGTAGTGCCCCCATTGTTTGCCAGGTAGTGCCCCATTGTTTGCCAGGTAGATGCCCCCATTGTTTGCTAGTTAGTGCCCCCTCTGTTGGCCAGGTAGATGCCCCCATTGCTTTCCAGGTGGTGCCCCCTCTGTTGCCGGGTAGATGCCCCCATTGTTTGCATGTAGTGCCCCTGTGTTGCAAGGTAGTGCCCCATTGTTAGCCAGGTAGTGCCCCCTCGTTAGCCGGTAGTGCCCCCATGCCCCCATTGTTAGCCAGGTAGTGCCTCCATTGTTGCCAGGTAGACCCCCCATTGTAGCCAGGTAGTGCCCCCATTGTATCCAGGTAGACCCCCCTTTAGCCAGGTAGTGCCCCGTTTAGTAGCCAGGTAGTGCCCCCATTGTAGCCAGGTAGTGCCCCCATTGTTAGCCAGGTAGTGCCCCCTCTGTTGCCAGGTAGTGCCCCCATTGTTAGCCAGGTAGTGCCCCCATTGTAGCCAGGTAGTGGCCCCCCATTGTTAGCCAGGTAGTGCCCCCTCTGTTGCCAGGTATTGCCCCAGTGTTAGCCAGTAGTGCCCGCTCTGTTGCAGGTAGTGCCTCCATTGTAGCCAGGTAGTGCCCCCCATTGTAGCCAGGTATTGCCCCCATTGTAGCCAGGTAGTGCCCCCAGTGTTTTGCCAGGTATCCCCCCTCTTTTCCCGGGTTTTGCCCCATTGTTACCAGGTAGTCCCCCCATTGTACCCAGGTATGCCCCCCATTGAGCCGGGTTTGCCCCCATTGTACCGGGTAGACCCCCCTTTGTTACCGTGGGCCCCCCCCTCTGTTGCCATATGCCCCATTTTTTAGCCAGTTTTTGCCCCCTCTTTTGCCATAGTGCCCCCTTTGTTACCAGGTATTGCCCCTTTTGTACCCCAAAACCCCCCCTTTGTACCGAAACCCCCCTTTACCCAAACAGTGCCCCCAAAAAAATTAAAAATAAAAAAATAAAATCCATTTACCCCAGCTCCTCGACGGCGCCCGGGACGATCTCCTCACAGTGTCACAGGGAAGTGAGTCACCGCGCGTCATTCCTCTGGCGCTGACATGTGTTACGCCGCACAGCGCGCCGAAACGGGGAGGGAGGAGGGGACGCTCCCACGCCCCTCCCGGCCACGAGTTCCGGGGGTGAAGGGGGCGCAGCGCCCTTAAAACCCGCCTTGGAAGGACCGGGGCGCCAGAGTAGTGCACCGCGCTACCTTCGCCGGGGTCAGTTAAAAAACCCCCCCCCGCCGCTGGGCAGAAATCCAACCCCCGGGTGGCCAAAAAAATCTACCTCTAAAAAACCTACAAAACAACTTTCCACAATGAAAGACTTGCAGGCAGAGGTTGCAACGGGGAAGAGGAGGAATTAGACAAAGATTTCCTAAAGGGGGGTTACCGACCTCAATACTCGCATTGACCCTGGGAAACCAATAAAAAAAATCATGAATAAGCTTGAAATCTAGAAAACCCGCTCATAGAAATAATCTAGGGTATGGCTATGGAAAAATTTCCCAGCCTCCTTAAACAAATATGTGAAAAAATGCCCCAAAGCACTAAATTAACACAGTCTGCAAGTGGGGGGCCCCACAGAGTACCCCCAAGAACCAACCAAAAGGGAGCTGGGGGACCAAAAATTTACCAAGGAAATCATAGCCAAATTTTTTGGACTATCACAAGGAAAATTTTTTTAAAAAAGCTTAAACGGGGGCAAAACCACAAAATAGGGATTAAACATACTCTCTTTAAGACTATTGGGTGAAGTATCAAAAAAAACGTTCCTTTAGCAAGAATTTTTGCACTCTCGCTAAAAAGATCTAGTTCCAGCTGGTGAAACCACTACCGAGGGTGTCACCCCGAGGGCAAAGTGACTCCTTCACCCCCTTTAAAAACAAAAAGATGATTCTTATTACTATCGGGTTCCCAAAAAGGGGAGAAACGGCAACACCCCCCTAACGTGGGAAAATCTCAGCCTCTAAAAAGGGATATGCACAAGGCCAACCAAGGAACAAAATTTCCAAAAAGAGAGGCCGTTTTTTAAAAAAACGTGAAGGGTCTACCACCCTATTCTTACAAAGGACATACAGAAAAGCATTCCCCGGATTTTTGGAAATCATTTTGCTTTTTTGCTTCCCCTTTCTATCCTTTTTTTTTTTTTTTCCTTTTTTCTGTGTTCTCTTTTTTGGGGGAAGGACCCAAAAAAATTTTACTTTTGGTTAAGGGGCATTACGGGTGGCACAATAATTCTCCCTTGTGCGAGGAAGGAAAGTCCACATCAAAAAAAAATGAAGTCTATGAAAAAGGGGAGGTGGTTAAATAAAGCAAAGTTGTTCATAATGTGAATTTTAATGTTTTAAAAACTAATTTTATTTTCAAGCATTTACAAGTTTATGCCCAATGATTGTAACTCAAACTCCTAAGGAGTGGGAGGACAAAGGTTATGGGTTCTCAGTTAAAAGCATCACATTAAAATTTCTTATACTATTAAAACTGAAATTTATTTCATGAATAAAAAAGGGTCAAAGGGGCCCCCGGGAAAAGACTTAATCCTAAGACACGGAAAAATAAAAACCTTTTTGGTCTCTTCAAGAGAAACCTGCCCGATAGTGACTTCTTCAAAGGGAAAAATTTTTGGGGGGAGGTCCTGGAGTCACCGGCCAAAAAAATAAAAAAATGGAGTATTGATTAATTAAAAAATCCAAAAAATACAACAAATACTAGGAAACAGATGAATGGAAGTTTAAAATTTCTTTTTAAGTGCCCCGGGCAATCATGCATATATAATGTATATTCCAAACAAGAGGGAATAAAAATTTTTTAAGAAGTTGGGTTTTCCAATAATTACTAAAACCACCATACGAATTTTGGGGGGGAAAAAACGCATGAGGAAAACCAGAGGGGGGATTAAACAAACCCCTCAAGCTTAAATTGGGAATGTAGGGCTTTAAAAATTTTGCGAAAAACGGGGCTTAGTGATGTATAAGATTTGCATCCGGTAGGGGGATTTTTACTTTTTTTTTTTTCAAATGAAACAACCTTTCAAGAATAATAATTTCCTATCCCAATAACTTGATAGACAGAGATAGAATAGACATCAAGGACATCATTATATCTGACCTGCCCCTAATTTTTAAATTACCGACACATTCCCCAGGGCCCCAAGATTAATATGGGATTTCCGGCAACTTTAAGCGGGGGATGATCCTTTAAGGAATGATAGGGATGGTGGCTAAATTTTTATTTCCCAACAAAGACACAGTAAAATCCCCGGTTTAGGGAGACGGCCCAAAAGGTGCTTAGGAAGGATCATTAGTCACATTCCCATTAAAAAAAAGTTATTTAAAAAAAAAATTTGGGAATTTATAGGCTATAAGAAAACGTACCCACCTTTGAAGGGGATACGTCATTGAAAAAAACAAGATGCGGGCAAAAAAATTTTAAAATTGGTTAAAAAGGGGGATAAATTGTACAGAACAAAATTAGCAGAGTTATTTCGATTTGGGAAAACAAATCAGGCAAAATTTTTGGCAAATTTGGGAAAAGGCCGGAGGGACACAGGGGAATTGTACATGAGAAGGGGGCGGAGTTTGGCCATGACCAAAGAAGTCAACCCCCTTTTTAGGATTTTACAAAAATCGTCCCAGATTCAGGGGATGGGACAAAAATAGGTAAAGCCTTTTAAACAATGCAAATCCTAAAATACAGATGAGCAAAAACAAAAAGAATGCCCCAGTGACCCCAGAAAGTACAAGACCAATGAAAAAGGGTTCGGAAAAGCCCGGGTCCAGTGGATATACGGCAAATTTTAAAAAATCCACAGTCCCAATATCACCAACTTACTGTTTTTTTTTTCGACTTTATTAAAGGGAGGGTACCCCAAAGGGGAAAATTTTCCTTCATAAAAGTACTACCAAACCCGGGGAAAGGGATCTCCTAGGGTGGAATCATAACGACCAAACATTATAATAAATTCAAGCCAACAAAATTTTTTGGCCAATAGTTTTGGCAGGAATACCCCCAGTTTAAAAGGGCGGGGCACAGATGATTTTAAAGGGAAGGGCGGCAAAAATTTAAATTACAAAAAGGTTTTAGGACACTGGAGTACACACTGGGGGAGCCAACGTTCCATGGCGCAGTGTCATTAAACACTAAAAAAAGCTTTGATGTTCCCGGGGGCCCGGGCTATGTTGGTTCTAAAAAAAATTGTGAATCAGGGGGGAAAGCATAATTAATTTTTTTTTTAATAAAAAATCCGGGGGAAACAGTGTATACCCCATTTTTTCGTAAAACCTTTATTTTTACACAAGGGACAGGCAAGCGTCCACTCTCCCCAAAGCTTTTCAATCTCACGCTTGCTTTATTGTAGTTTTTGGAAAGTTCCCAAATATAGACGGATCAAAAAGGGAGAAACTGAGAAAAAATTTAAACTGCTTTCGACGAGATTCTTTTGTTTTTGGGTAAACCAAAAAACCAATTACCTAAAATTTTGGGGGTTCTGACGCAATTTGGGACATTTTTGGGTTTCCATCAATCGGAGAAGTGTGAAATTTTTTTTATGGAGGGGGAAAGGGTCCCCAAAAAAGGGGGTGAAGATCCCCAGGGAGAAAAAGCAAAAGATTATATTAAAAATTTTAGAATTAAAATAGGGCATTGTCTTTCCCCCTCTATAAAATTAAAATTTTCCTCCCACTTTGAAAAAATTTTAAAGAGAACTTCAAGGGTTGCAGGCCTTCCTCTATCCCCTTGGGCGTATAATCTTTTAAAAATGATTTTTTTCGCACGATTGCATACCCCCCAAACAATTTCCCAATTTTTTTTGCGCATGTGGACGTCAAAAGTAAAATAAAAAGGAAAAAAATTTATTTGGAAAGGAAGAAAACAAGAATAGCCTTTCTCAAAGACAAGCCAAAAATCGGAGGTGCCAAATCTACCAAAAATTTAAGGGGCTATAATATCCATTTTAAACTAGGGACATCTAGATTGGGGTTCATCAGACAAACTTTTTTGATTGTGCTTTGAAGAAAATTTAGCGGGGGAAAAACGACCCCATTTTTCACTTTCAATTAGCAAATACCCACCGATAAAAACATTCATGTATTTAAGGGATACATGGGAGCCTGGGAAAGGGGCTAAAAAGGATTGGGCTAATTTTTGGCCCCGTATCTACCCATAAGGGGTCAAAAAATTCCTGTAGGGGGACCATAAAAGGTTTAAAAACGGAGGACAAGGGGAAAAACTTCATAAAAACAAACTTTCCCAAAAAAGATAAAAGATGGAAAAGAATTGAGGAGGGCAGGAGGGAAAACGGGATACCCGGTTTCCCCAATTTTCAATACTTTCAGATAAATTTTCTGCACTCTTGGGTACAGAATGGTAAAGAAAGGGGGAGGGAAAGACTTTGATGGTTTAGGTACAATTCGGACGAAAAACTATTTCTGAAATTTTTCCCAAAAATAGAGATAAACTAATCTCAATTTAGAAAAGGTTTCAGGGAAATGGGAACAATGGTTTTGGTATTGACTACAGAGAGGGAATTATTTCAGGTGGAATGCAATTGAAGCCATTTTAAAAAAAAATGGCGTGAAACTTATTTTAAATCCCCCATGGGGCAATATATGCTTTTAATCCCACCATCACCAAATTTTCCCAATGGTTAACGGCCTCCCCCAAAGTGGCGAGGAAAAAACAAATCGTATCAGGGTTTGGACGTCCAAGGGGTACAAACATTTTGGGAAAAAATAGGGACTATTTAACAATTTAAAAAGAAACCAAAAACTATTTCCCCCAAAATTTTTATTGCATTGGGAAAAAAAAAGATGACTTGCGGGGGAAAAACACATCCCCAAAAATAGATTATCAGCCCTTTCACATATTATCCTGGTACAAAGAGATGCCTGCTGACTAAGTGGCTGGAACCCGAGGGGCCAACCTTAATATGGCAATAGACAAAAAAAATTATCATTGGGTGATCAAATTAACTAACGGCATAAAAGGGAATGGGGGGGAAATTTTTTTAAAAAAAAAGGAAAACCTTTTATCGAAAAATTCACACACAATGCAAATAAAAAAATTTCTAACACTTCCCAAATTTTCCAGTTTTTCTTCCTAAGGGAAACCCGAAGGGATTTTGGCACGTTACAGCCCCCCAGTGGGGACAGGGGAAAGGCACATAAACCCTTAAATTTTTAAACAATTTTATCACGCCTTTATGCCACCCACAGTTGTGATAAACACTACGTGCAGAAATAAGAGCCCGGCTTTGTATGTTTTTTTTTGGGTTTGTTTTTGTTATAACATGGTTTGGTATATGTTTCTCTTTTGTAAGTTCCCCCAGTAGGGTAATGACATATTAAACAAGAAGCCTAATTAGCCGAGAAACAAAACCTAACCAGGGGCAGGATGGAGTTTTTTTTAATTTTTAACACTAGGGACTCGTTTTCTACTTTATTTTGGGCATGTTTTTTTGTTATTTAAATTTGCTTATAACAATGGAAAATTTTTGGTATGTTATTTTCAAATTGTTTAAAAAGCTATTTTTTTGATTTTCATAAGTCCCAAAAAATATATTTTAAAAAAAAAAAAAAAAAAAAGCTCATTTTCACAAAAACAACTTGGATCACAGGAAAGGGAAAATGTAAAAAATTATTTACAATCACATCCAAAATTAAAAATGGGCTCTGCAAGAGGCCCAAAATGGGTCCGGGGGTAAGGGGGTTTAAAAAGCACTTTTTATTCAAATTTTTCAATACAATATTTCATAACATAAGCACCATATATTTAATACCGTCCACTTTTTATACCACGGGCTAGTTGTTTCATCTGTCCAGTTAAAAGCATCTCTTTAAAACGCAGATTCTGAATTTAGATATCAAACATTCTAAAATATACAGCACAAACATATGAGCAATAATTGTATACTCATCGGGGTGGTGCCCGAACCGCAACATTTCGGGAGATTTAACCCCTTTCAGGATTTGATCCCCTTTCCCTTTTATCTATCAATCTTCTGTCTATCACTATTTTCGTATTCAAATTAAAAACATATTTAATTTCAACATTAAAATATTTCCACTAACTTCCGAACCTTTCTTAGTTTTAACCTTAACTTATTTATGACTTCATAAAGGAAAAGCACACGCCTACTTAACACTCACAGCACCATCTTGACTTAGAGGAATGCACCCATGGTGTCCTCATCAGTCCTTTTTGGGGTCAGGGGTTTTCCCTTTGGGACCATACAACTTTTCCTGCAAAAAATCGGTACTATATGCCTGATCACCCTGGCCCTTCAAAAACACCCCATTTAAGTTCACTGACATTATCCTGACATCCTTCGGCGGGGTCAGGGGTAATGGTGGGTTTCCATGTTTACACAATTTTGTAGAAAAAGTAGGATCAAAATTCCAATTAAAAATAAAAAAAAATATTTCACATATTGTTTAAAAATTCATGTTCCAAAATAAGCCTAAAAATCAGGCATGTGGACACTTGTATACCTACACGTTTCAGACCTCTATGGTCCTTGGTCACAGCTTAAATAATGTGCAAAACAACAGGTAATCTGACCACATACTGGAACAATGAATGGTTAGCGGGATACGCAGGATGTTAGTGAACCCATTTGTATTAAAACCACTTAAATAAATATTAAATGCATAGAAAAGATTGTGAATCCAACCTATGCAGCAGAGATTTCATGGACACTGGATATTTCTAGTAAATCACTTCTATAGTTCATAACTGAATGGAGGCGAGTCTGCAGATTGAGTATACCAAACCCTCCCCTCCTCAGGAGCTTCCACCTCCATTTGCCTCCTTTTCAGGTTTATGGACTTTTTCAAAACATAAGAAGGTCAATGTCTCCAGACTTGGGTTGTGGATATCTATGAAGTGTTTGGCTGCCGCAGACATGATAGAAGGTTGATTTTCTGCGTCTATGATAAGCCCCACAACCCAAAAGACAAGGGGACATTCCCTTTGGCTGGAGAAAAAAAGGATTCAATCTCCAGAGGAGGATCGCGTTCTTCACTGTAAGAACTGTGAATCTTTGGAATAGCCGCCTGAGGAGCTGGTCACAGCAGGAACTGTAGAGAATTTCAAGAAAGGCTTAGATACCTACCTGGAACTAAAGAATATTAATGCGTACGTAGCTATGTAGAATTCTGGATCCTGGCTGGTGACAGTTCTGTGGTCAGAGCTGGGGTCTCCACTGGAGCAGATTGTTTCTTGCCTGGTGAGTTCCAGGGCATTAACCAGTGGGGAGGCTGGGCTTAAAATCCTTGTCTCCCTCCCTACACCCACATTTTACCCAATGTTTTTCAACAGTACTAACTATGTAACACGTATTTGTAACTTTCTTATTGTGCAGCCAATGTAACACAAATGACATGCCGTACATTGGGGAGCATACACTACATATCGGGTATTACAAATGATACATTTCTGAATCTTATGGACACTGCTGTTGTTTCCGATGACAAAACTTTTTCTATTTGATGTGGCTTATTTGCATGTGTGGCCTCCACATTTAAAAAATCCTCTTTGGGACAGCCAGGTATCATGCACAGCCCCAGTGGAGAAGATACTTGGGGATTTGTGCTAACCTCTAAACCATCCTCAACCCTGCTGCCCACCTTATCCACCTCTCCCTGTTTTGCCAGATGATGAGTGATGTGTACTGCCATGCCATGAGTGTGAAGAATATGACAAAAGGCAGCCCCTAGTCCTTGTAAGTTCATGCAAATTCTCCCTCAGTCATGTTGCAGGATTCAGAACTTCACCTTAGCTTCCCTCACTGCTCATCACATGTCATGGAGGAAGAGGCCTGTTAGCTTCAAGGACCATGGCGTGTTCAGTTCCACACCTGCAGAGAGACATCATTGAGAGCTGGGCACCATCCCAGCAGGAGATCAGGCTATCCAGCAAGATGCAATAACATTCCGTAGCCACTAAGGCACCGCAGTGTTCACTTTATGGTATAACCCTACATCACAGACACATCCCAATTTCATATTTTTAAATATGAATGCGCCCCACATGCATAGTTGTCACTCCCTTGCCTGTAGAACCAACGATCATGGAGAAACGAGAAACTGGTACCAGGAACAGAGCAGCGACCCAACATTTGGTACCCAGTCATAGCTTGTGAGTGAATCCAGCAAACATCAGGAGTATGAGGTTAAAGGATAATCCAACTTTATTTCCAATATGTATAGACAATGAAGGTTCTCACATGGTGAACACACCAAGAAAGAAGCTAACACGTTTGCCATGATTAAGGAAGTCATTTCCGAAACGCGTTAGCGTCTTTCTTGGTGTGTTCACCATGTGAGAACCTTCATTGTCTATACATATTGGAAATAAAGTTGGATTATCCTTTAACCTCATACTCCTGATGTTTGCTGGATTCACTCACCTGTTTTGAATGGATGGTCATTAGAGGTTGGCTCCCGCCTCTCCTTGCACTCTGGAGATACGATCTATTCAGGTGAGCTGACCAAATTTTGTTTTTGCTACCAGTCATAGCTTGGACCCACACAGTTCTGATGGTATGAGGGGCACGAAGCTGTGGTATTGCCCATTACCTTTTGTTATTGAGACTTGTCCTAACCTACAGACCTAATGCGCTAGATTTCTGTACATTTTTTATACAACTTACACACTGTTATTGGCTGGATAATATCCGAGAACAATCTCAGGTGTTGGAACATCAAAGGTTTGCTTTAATAATAAAACATTTTTCACATTCTATGCGACTTCTCTCAACAAAGATCACATTTTCTGTACATTTCCCTCTTAGGGAACTTTACACTTTCGCTCATGTGTGAATTTTATGTGTAATGAGATGTGATTTATTTCCCAGATTCAGAACATGATAAAGGCTTCTCCCTTGTGTGAATTTTCTCATGTTGAACCAGACTTGATTTATGTGAAAATGAATTCCCACATTTTGAACATAAAAAGGGCTTTTCTCCAGTGTGAATTCTCTTGTGTGGAACTAGATTGCATAATGTGCAAACCCTTTCCCACATTCTGAACATGAATATGGCTTCTCTCCTGTGTGAATTCTCTCAGGTGCAAGAAGTGTTTCTTTTTCTGTAAAATATTTCCCACAGTCTGAACATGAAAAAGGTTTCTCTACTGTATGATTTCTCTGGTGTCTAAGTAGATATAGTTTTTTTATAAACTGTTTCCCACATTCTGGACATGAAAAAGGCTTCTCTCCTGTGTGATGTCTCAAGTGTGTAACTAAATATGATTTTACTGTAAAAGATTTCCCACATTATGAGCATGAGAAAGGCTTCTCTCTGGTGTGAAGTCTCTTGTGTGCAGCAAGATGTGATTTTGTTGTAAACTGTTTCCCACATTCTGAGCATGAATATGGCTTATCTCCGGTGTGAATTCTTCTGTGAGTAACAAGATTTGATTTCTCTATAAAAGATTTCCCACATTCTGAACATGAATATGGCTTCTCTCCTGTGTGAATTCTCTCATGTGTAACTAGATGTGATTTGTTTGTAAACTGTTTCCCACATTCTAAACATGAAAAAAGCTCCCCTGTGTGATTTCTCTCGTGTGTAATTAGATGTGATTTTTGTCTAAAAGATTTCCCACATTCTGAACATGAAAAAGGTTTCTCTCCTGTGTGAATTATTTCATGTTTAACAAGTCTTGATTTGTCTGTAAAAGATTTCCCACATTCTGAACATGAGAAAGGCTTCTCTCCTGTGTGAATTCTCTCATGTATAACCAGATGTGATTTGTCTGGAAAACATTTCCCACATTCTGAACATGAAAAAAGCTTATCTGCTGTGTGAATTTTCTTATGTGTAACTAGATATAATTTTTTAGTAAACCCTTTCCCACATTCTGAACATGAATATGGCTTCTCTCCTGTGTGAATTCTTTCATGCATAACAAGCCTTCCTTTGTCTGTAAAAGATCGCCCACATTCTGAACATGAAAAAGGCTTCTCCCTTGTGTGAATTCTCTCATGTATAACAAGACCTGATCTATGTGTAAAAGATTTCCCACATTCTGAACATGAAAAAGGCTTCTCTCCAGTGTGATTTTTCTGTGCCGAACAAGGTTTGAGCGTTTTGTAAACAGTTTATCACATTGACCACATGGAAAGCTTTTTTTCTCCTTTTGGTCAGTACTTGTAGTAATCATCTGTGGTGGGTCAGGAGAAGGTTTCTCATGATTAGGGGGATTATTGAAAAGGTCTGTTCTGTGTCGTCCTGGATTCAGGGAACTGTGGTTTTCTCCTGAAGAATGTGGCACGATATCTTCTTCTGCTTTATAACTTAGTGAGGACATGCAGTTTCCTTCAGAGATCTTATAGAATTTTTCTGTTACAATTAAAAATGTTTTTATGATTTTTTTTTCAAACCACAAAAGAGAAACATTTTAAACATTGCTTTTAAGCTGGGAAAACACATTCAGTTTTTATTAAGTTATTTTGGGCAAAGCCAGAGATGGATCTGAAGTCATATAGCTCAAGCAGTAATTTCCTGTGGTGTGATGGGCTGAACACATATCCCTCATTATAAAAGGGGCGATTTGTCAGAGTTGCAAAAAGGGTTGATTATTGGCTTTCTCATTTCGTGATCTGTTGGCGGCTACTGTGGTGAAAGTGTATAGTGAGTGGAGAAATAAAATGTGGAAACTGCGGAGCTCCACACACCATAGATGTCAGAGGTAAACATCGGTTAGGAAGGTGCGTGAGTGCCGAAAGACATACAACATGGGAGCAGCTCACCCCCAAAATAACATGGGGAGTGACTAAATGTAGGTTTAACACTGCTGTGTATGGGACTGCGAAGCAGACGGATACATCTGCTAATGCTACTATATATGGTGCCCCTGAGCAGACAGAGGGTCACTGCTTCTCTGCTAATATTCCTGTGTATGGGGCCCCGTCACAGACAGATGTCACCGAACCACTACTAACCGAGCTGCATCAACAGAAAAAGCCTCAGTTTTTCTGTCAGTATTGGAATTCGACTCCTCTGCTTGGCAAAGGGTTGTTTTCTCCATTGAGTCACAATTTCGGCTTCATAAAAAGGATGGACATTGGCATGTCAGGTGAGAAACATCAGAGAATAAACACCCTGTAACCATTGCTGGAAGAACACAAACTGATGGTGGCAGCATTATGGTTTGGGGAAGGTTTTACAGGCATTCTCTGGACCACTCATCCCTGTGGAAGGTGTCCTCACCCAATCTGGGTATGAATCCTTCCATGCATATCACATATACCCACACAAGCTGATTGGCTCCCCTGGGCTGGATGGGATCTTCCAGCAAGACAAAACGTCACACAGCTAGAATTGTCGGACATTGGTTGAAGGAACATGATCAAGACTTCCAAGTACTACCTTGGCCCTAAATTCCCCACACCTCAATTGAGCACATATGCAGCCCCTGAATGATCTTTCTATGGAAAGCTTTGGCATGCAGTTGACTCCAGATCCCTGTGACAACCTACCACGACCTTATGGAGTCATTCGCCGCCTGTCTCGCTGCTGTCTGTACTGCACACAACGGTCTCGTTGGAGATCATGATGGGACTTCACTGTGTGTATTTCTCATTACTTTCACTCCTTACAGTGGCTCAAAAATCTGCATGAGAACCTGCCTGTGTGACTGCAGCCTTATAAATCCTTGTATAACGCTGTAACATATCAGTGACACAGTCCAGGATTCTGCTCTACACTCACTCATCACTTTTATCACATAAACCTGGACTTGATAAGTTTCTGAGACGCACAACCTTGTCTTACAATCAGGTCTGTCCTCTGCCCACACATCTGGCCCTTCAATACCAATGGGGCAGCACGTTAATACAAGTGGACATCATCTGGTTAGTGACAATCTCATCATGGCTATAACCAGATCATCATGAGACAAAGTGCACATCTCCAGCTGAACTCATGGACGGGACGATGAGGTCTGTACGGCCTAACAGCTGCAGTCACCAGGTCTCCATGTTATAGAGCATCTCTAGGATGTGGTGGAATAGACAGATTGAGGTTTTCCATCAGAATCTGTTATAAAGCTTCCCAGGACCTTGTTGTATCCAATTCACTAAGAATTCCGGCTGTTCCAGGGAAAGGTGGCCCTAATGAAGTGGCCCCTGAGAGCAGATCCCAACTCCACCCCAGAAACACTGCAATAAGTGTCCATAATATATAGAAGGGAATCACTGCCTCTCCGGTTCTGTTTTTAACCCTTCAGAAATTTTGACCTTAAGGATGAAATGGACTTTCTTTTTTGCCTCCAGAACTCTATTATGTGGCTCCTGACTGTGGAGCCAAAGTGGATCTACCAAGTGTCCTCAGATCCTGGCTTTCAGTGCAGATGTTCATCCCAGCAGGTGCCCCGCAAAAACTGATCCTACAACTCATGTACGTCAGGACCCATAGAACGCCTTGGAGAGAAGTCACCTCTTCAGGCCCCGCACCAGGTATAACACACGATCCCTGAAGGAACCTCGGATTTCATTACTACTCACCTGTGGTCACATCTTCTGGGATCTCCTCCTTCATGTCACTCATCGCCAGCTTATCGCTCCTCATCTTCTCTTCTTCAGCCTCCACTATAATATCAATGAGACCTTCACCCTGATGTGACATATGGAACAATTCAGTACAGCAGACAGATCAACACACGAGACCCCCAAATATCTATGAGCCCATCTGTGGGTGCAGGAGGTCCATACCCCGTATACAGATTGTATATAAGGCTCGTCTACCTGAGGATTCCCTGGGACGTCCATCTCTTCTGCTTCATCCTCAACCTTAATATCAATTAGATTTTCCCCCTAAAGAGACAAAACCAGTGAAATAAGTGCAGGTTGTTCCATTCTGGTCATATTTAGAGGAGACTTCAGCTCCCTCTACCTGATGATTCTCTGGGACATTTCCCTCTGGACAGTCCTGGGAATACAGAGGATGGGGACATCTCTCTGCTGGATTTCTCCTACTGGATCCATCTGTAGGGAGCACACAGTGACGGATACATGAGCTGCGGTATATCTGTCTAAATAAGAGAGAGAATGATGAAGTCACTCCTTGCTGTGTCTTATCTCTTCTCACCTTGTGATGTCAGCAGCCGGTGATCCTCCATCATGACCTCCTGGTACAGATCCCTGTGTCCTTCTAGGTACTCCCACTCCTCCATGGAGACATAGACAGCGACATCCTGACTCCTTAGAGGAACCTGACAACACAAGGATCCATCATAATCCAGACCCATCATCCCCTGTGTTATGTATAATGTCCCAGCTTTCCCTTCACCTCTCATCATCACCCAGACCCATCATCTCTGTGTTATGTATAATGTCCCAGCTAGAGATGGGCGAATTTCCCGAAATTCGTTTCGTTCACTTCGCCGAATTTCTCGGCAAAAAATAACTTCATTCCAAATTACTTTGGCACGAATCACGTTAAAAAACAGCTATTTCCAGGCTGCACAGAGCCTGCAGGGTGCTGTAGAACGTTGTGCCATGCTTAAATATGCAGAGGGAGCTTGGTTTGGTCTTCATACAATGTTGTGTTTTAGTATGACACGCAGATGACTGCCGTCACTCTTAGAATCGCTTCACTATAAAAATTCCCTGGGCACTTAAGAGGGCAAAACTGACCAAGAAACTGAAACAGGAATGTTGCCTGAAAAGTCTGCCAGAGAAAGCGGGAAAAAACAAGTGGAGCTAGGTGGTAACATTAGTGACAGAGTGTGGAGGGACGGCGCTAGCCACGAGATGAGGGGCAGACAGGGGGAACTGAAATTGGAGGGGGCAAAACAGGGAAAAGGTCCAGAGTGGGGAAAAATGACACAGTTTGGAGGTCCACGGCAGCAGCAGCATGAGGTCAACAGTGGCAAAATACACAGTTTCGTAGGTCACGGCAACAGCCACACACAATGAGGTCAGAAAACCCCTGGGACAATGACCAGGGTTTTAGGCACAGCAGCAGCCACAGCAGCAGAATGAGGGCAGACGGTGGCACAATGACACAGTGTGGAGGTCACGCAGCAGCCACCAGCAGCAGCATGAGGTCAGACAGGCACAATGACACAGTGTGTAGGTCACGGCAGCGCAGCATGAGGTCAGGCAGTGGCACAATGACATTCTGGAGGTGGCAAAAACAGGAGTAGGCCACAGAGTGGGACAATGACACAGTGTGGAGGTCACGGCAGCAGCCACAGCAGCAGCAAGAGGTCAGACAGTGGCACAATGACAGAGTGGGGAGGTCACGGCAGCAGCCACAGCAGCATGAGGTCTGACAGTGGCACAATGACACAGTGTGGTCGACACAGCAGCCACAGCAGCAGCATGAGGTCAGACAGTTTGGGACAATGACAGGGGTGTAGGTCACGGCAGCAGCCACAGCCAGCAGCATGAGGTCAGACAGTGGGACAATCACATTTGGAGGTGGCAAAAACAGGAGTAGGCCACAGAGTGGGACAAAGACACAGTGTGGAGGTCACGGCAGCAGCCACAGCAGCAGCATGAGGTCAGACAGTGGCACAAAGACACAGTGTGGAGGTCACTGCAGCAGCCACAGCAGCAGCATGAGGTCAGACAGTGGGGACAATGACAAAAGTGTGGAGGGCACCCGGCAGCAGCCCAGCAGCAGCATGAGGTCAGACAGTGGCACAATGACAGTGTGCAGGTCACGGCAGCAGCCACAGAAGCAGCATGAGGTCAGACAGTGGCACAATGACACAGTGTGGAGGTCACGGCAGCAGCCACAGCAGCAGCATGAGGTCAGACAGTGGCACAATGACATTCTGGAGGTGGCAAAAACAGGAGTAGGCCACAGAGTGGGATAATGACACAGTGTGGAGGTCACGGCAGCAGCATGAGGTTCGGCAGTGGCACAATGACATTTTTGGAGGTGGCAAAAACAGGAGTAGGCCACAAGTGGGGCAATGACACAGTGTGGAGGTCACGGCAGCAGCCACAGCAGCAGCATGAGTCGACAGTGGCACAATGACAGAGTGTGGAGGTGGGTGGCAATAACCAGTCCCTGGTAAAGATGGTTGGTGGCAGATGGAGAAACCTGTCAGCAGATGTGTGGATCAGGCGGGTGGCGGGATCAGAATAGTGGCTGAGGCAGGTAGTTTGAACCCAGACTCATTTCTCACAGTTTTGGGGGAGGCGTCATGGCTGATGTAGTCTGATGCCCAAGGCATTGGTGTGTGGAAATCCCCGGCCGATCCACGCCTGATTCATCTTGACAAAGGTCAGTCGTTCCACATTTCCCGTGGACAAGCGGGTTCTCCTTGGGGTAACGATGGCCCCCGCCGCATGGAACACCCGCTCTGATGCCACATACTGGGGGCAGGACAGCTTTCCACTGCAAATCGGAAAATTGCGGCCCCCATCCAGTTTGGCGCCCCCGTTTAGTCCCCGGGATCTTATAAAATGGGGTGGCAG
>JAODAL010059302.1:0-21571 GCA_025379985.1 Phyllomedusa bahiana
ACCTTTTTTCCAGGTGGTTTACACAGCACAGGTTTTGGTAGGATTCATAGCAAAATACTGAATCCGCTGAACAACTGACCGTAACCCTATGTGTGACCCCCTCAATAGAAAATTTTTGCTGTAGTTTTCTAGCACGGATTTTTTTTTACGGAGATTTTCTTAGTAGAACATGTTGCATGTTCCACAGGACCAACGTTGGATTCCCGCAACCCCAATGTACTGGGCCTCTGGGAATCCGCCCCACCGTCTCCTGAATAAAAATATTGCAGAGAACATAAAAAGGGTTTTTCCTTCCCATCTCCCCATATTTGGCACAGGGGGCACAGGGGTATCCTTTTTTCCGAATTCAACAGTGCAGCCATTCCCTTAACCCATAGGGCGAAACCAGGGCAGTATTAGCAGATTTCTTTATTGGCTCAAAAATAAATGTAAAAAATAAGGGACCCGGTAGTAGCTGGTAGATTTCAAGATGGGAAAGGTAAGTGGAAGGGGGGCCAGTTTTTGGATGGGGCCCTGAAATTACTTAGGCACCCACAGCCAGTACAAATTGTGGATGGGGGTGAGGGGGTTTGAATGGTTACTTTTTAAAAAAATATAAAGGGTTTATGTTTTTTCTACATTTATTATTTATCCTCACTTTTATGTGAAAAAATAAAGGCCCTAAGAAAGACATAGGTTTTTTTTAAATGTCAGTTTGGGGCGGTTATGAGCTAAATTTTTTCACACCTATTAAAATTTACAGTTTCTGTGAAAAGGGTTTATGGGTCTCTGCATTAACTTAGAAATGGGGACTTTTATCGATTACGAATCGTCATCTATATATATCACACTAGGTACTGGCAATAAGCTGAAAAAGTGCTATAAGGGGGGACTATCTTTTCTCCAATACATAGAAATAAATTTTTTTTAACCTGTTCTTATTCAAAAAAAAGGGATATGTTCAAAATGGCGATTGCGGCGTGAACTGTGCCACCCCAATACCCGAGGGTTTTTTGAATGGCCCTTTGGGCCGCAGTATTCTAAAAGCGCTGTGCCGCTCCTATAGACTTTCACTTTTCCTGGTGTGCAATTAGTCCAAAAACGACCCCCATACGCAGTGGAACTACCCAAGGGTGAAAGTCAGTTTGGGAAATCTACTGCACGGGGGGGTTAGACGCAATTACTTTTGATAAACAAAACATTTCATTTATTATCAGGTAACAATTTAGATCAAAACTGGGATGACGATTCATACTCACCAGAAATGGGGTTTTGCCCAAAAATAAAACATTCGGCAAAGTCATATAACCAACTGTTGTAAGGATTCCTGTGGAAGAGAGGGGAGGTTACACCGATTTTTTTTACGGCTAAAAACAGCAAAGAATTAAAAGTTCTCAAAAGAAACTCAAAACGTATTTCACAGCCCCCTAATTTAATAATCCTCCAGAAGGAAAAAGACTGCAGATATGTTTTTTTTATGCATAAAAAAATGTAAGGGGGTTTCCCCCGGCAAGGGTTTTTCGTCGGTTTTTCAGACGGTTTTTGGGGTTTGAAGACCCCGAAATGGACCAAAACCTTTTTACATGATTTTTTAAAAGAAAATTTGTGCAAGGCCCCATCCGGTTCCCGCCGGAGGTTTTTGACACCACCGGTGTAACCAAAAACGTAGAACAGTTTCATTCTCCTTTTTGGGGGAGAAAATGAACTTGTTTAATGTGAACACGATGGTTTTTATCGTGCGTGTGAAAAGCACCCCAATGGAATATGCTGAAATACTGTTTGCAATATCCTTTACCATTCAGCCATGGAAACATACAAAAACTATATTTTCCATTTGTACATCATTTTATGTATCTTGTGAGAAAAATCAAAAACCCCCTTAAAGTGAATATCTACCTTTATTTTTATTTTACTTTTCCGTCTGAAATTATGTAGCAATTTTTTTTTGTATGCTTTGTCCATTTGTATGTTTAAATCCTTAGCATGTATTTAAACTGACACCCAAAGAATGTTTGGGGATCCTGTTTATTTTGCTAGATTGGTAATAACAGGATGCAAAAAAGGGGTTGTCTCATACATTGATTCATCTTACCTAGCCCTGTTTTCTTGGTTTCTTTTTGAATTCGGGATGTTTACGGGGCTTCCACTAGGCGCAGAGAGCCGGTCTGTAGCTATAACAACAAGTGCTAGCAGCTATCAGGATAGATCAAAAAGGGCGTCTTAGCGACCCTTTGGAGGATGCGCCCCTCAAAGGAGATTTGGAAATGTAGATATTGTTAAAGGACACATATTGCAAAGTGACTTGTTTTTGCAAGATCTTTAATATAAAAAGCAATCCTTATAGTGAGACAACCTCCTTAAGCACCTAAGCCTTCTCCAAAAGTAGCTAAAGAAAGTCAGCATGTTTTTTTTTTCATGAGGTTTTTAAAACTCAGCTACTGCACACCACTATCCTGAATTTAAAAAAAAATAGTATTCACACACTCCAACGGCAAAGGTCTGCATGGTTGGCATAAATGATAAAACAGATCAGCATCTCTATACAATATAAAAATTAACAGCGCAAGTGCAAGCTGCAGTTCAAATGCACAAAACAAATATAACAGCAATCTGCAAATGTTAAGATATAAGCAGACATTGAATACATGAATTATTTTAAATTACATTATTGTTTCTTGAGGTTTGATCAAATTGAGAGTCCATCCACCAGCAGCAAATGACCTCAGTTCACAAGGGAACCTATACTATACAGACTTCCCTTTCTTTTGTCTAGACCAGGCTTCCATACTCTTCAGGGTAAGTTGGTCCCAGCTATACTCAGATTACAAACTCAAATAAATGGGTGACTTGCAGAATTAAAAACGCAGGCAGCCAATCCCCATGCGCACAACATCTGAATTATTGGGTTTTCATTTTTTGAAGGACTTCCGTTTTTTCTTTTTTGGATATAGCAAGGGGGAGCTTGCCTCCATTTTGGACCTGCCCCCTTCCCTCCACCCATGTCACCCAACCACCCACCCCTCCCCTTGGAACATGGGCCTGGTCCACGGCCAAAAATGCAAGATGTTTACTAGGGTCCCATTGCTTAGGTAGCTTGCTGGTGGTGGATAGGCTCACACAATTTGATCAAAATATATTTTCAATGTTGACCTATATCTCAGCACTGTGCTGTTGTATTTGTTGCGTGTCTGTATGCATGGCGAATGGCTTACGGTCAAGTGAGCGGTGAGTGGCTACCAGCACTGGAGGAAGTAAGTTAGCAAGCAAGTTCCATTTGATCTTCATTTTAGTATAGTGGGGGGCAGTTGCCAGGTTTTAAACCTTATGGAAAACCCCTGTAGGGTAAGTAAACACGTTGAATTTTTCCTCCTGGAAACATCTAATGTATAATCCTCGGTAGAAATCCGAGGCGATACATTGGATTTTTACTTTACAGAGGCGATCTTCATCTCTAATTTGGAGGTGGTTTAGCCACATTTAAATGTAGCTAACCACGTCACTCCTGCAGAAGCAGAATCCAAGGAGGATTCACTACTGAGTGAACTTGTCCATTATTTATTTTCCACGCACCCGAGATATGAAATTCATGATGTGAAAAATCTGCACTGCAACGAGGACTAGAAAATTAAATGAATAGCAGTCGGACTAAACCAGGATCTTAACATGGAATCTGAGGCAGAATCTGCATCAAATTCCTCGGTAAATTACATTGTGTGAACTTAATTTACAAGATAACACTCTGACTTTCTATAGCCACCACTTGTGGATGCTTAGGCACTAACAGCATCCAATGTTATTACCAAGTTCAAATTAGAAACAATGGGGCACATATATCAAGACAGTTGTGTCAGAATTATGAAACAATTTGAGCCAAAAATGATGTTGTACATACTTTACACCACATTTATTATGTGTTTTAGACAGTTTCTATACATTTCTGTATCATGTCCAACAAGAGGTAGAGGCTTCAGTTAAGGGGCATAGCTTTATGGGAAAGGAGCATGATTTACCATGCAATGAAGTGTATAAAACAATGCGCCAAAATTTTGCATCAGTTAGTGGCATAATGTAAGTCAACTTAAAAAAGGTGTAAATTTAGAATAGACAGTTCTAACAGGCTCCAGATTAATCAACACTACGATAAATGTGGAGCATTGTAAGATAGTCTGGTCTAAGATTTTTAATAAGAGTTAGGGCATGTCCCCAGAGCACGGGTCTTCGGACGGTTTTTCAGCCGGTTTGCGGTTTTTCAGACCGCCTGAAAAACCAGCCGAAAATGAGCACAATTGTGCTCTATGGAAAACCTTTGCAGCAGTCCCCACTGCACGGGTTTTCCGTCCGGCGGTTTTGTCACCCACGGTCCGGCCGCAAAAAATTCAACAAGCACAATCTTCCGTACGGTTTTCGGATGGAATCTGTGCTTGTGAATGTGAAGGGGGAGGGCTTTTCTCTGCTTGTCCTGTGCCGTGGGAACGTAGCCTTACAGTATTGATAAATCTGCCCCAGTGGCTGCATCTAGTCCTAGGTAGATCAAGAAACACTTTTTGAGGAATTTTATGTATTCAGTACTATGTATCAGTTCCAAAACATGGATATAAAAGGACAGAATAATTTGGCTCAAAATTATGTACTCTTTCTCTAAGAGAGGAACATTTGGGAAGTATGAGAACAAGAGCTGTAACATTACAAGACATTTCAACCCCAAGACATTTGTGTTAATGTATCAGCAGAAGAACATTGCACATCCACCTTTTTGAAACCCAGATAACCACGATATAAAATTGTTATCTCACTCTCCTTATCAAGTGAGGAATCATCCATTCTCACATGTGTGACTCTGAGGAGACTGCATTATTGTATGATTAGTAAGATGTGCCTAAATTCATAGGCCAGAACCTTCTAGATGTCTATATAGTGAGTAACATCCCAAACTAAGCTGAACATTCCAGGCAGAATTTTAGGATTTACTCTCCGTGTTATGCAGAGTACAGGGCCTAAGTGGATTTAAAGAACACAAGTGAAAGAATCCTTGTGTTATTCGCCACCCTCCCAAACCTGCATTTAGCTTAAAGGGGTTGTATATAGTCATTAAAAGGTCTTCAGAATAAGGGGACAGTGAAAACAAGCAACTTTGCAATTAGATGTCATTAGCAAAGCTGTCTTGTTTTCACAGTCTCCCTTATCTTCGTTTTGAGTAAACACTGATCCCCAGTGCCGGTGGGATCCCACCTCCTTTCATTTAATTGGCTGATGGCTCTACTAATTTACATTCTGTCTGGCCCCCGGTCGTATTCACTGGAGCGTGCATTTCTGCCTCTCTCACTCAGAATAAGGGACCGGCAACATTTCACTCTGCACAGCCAGCAGCTCCACAGTAACACTGCAGCTGCTTCTAGTATCAGAAAACAGCAGAATTGTGCCTCAGTGCCTAATGCTCTTGCGTGTAAGGGGCCGGCAACATTTCACTCTGCACAGCCACCAGCTCCTCAGTGACACTGCTGCTGCTTCTATAATCAGAAAACAGCAGAATTGTGCCTCGGTGCCTAATGCTGTTGCGTAGAAGGGAGACAGATCTGTGCTGCTCTGGAGGAGTTCATAGAAGACTGGATTCAACTGTAAGAAACCTCCAGCTTTGAGAGGAGAAGAGATCAGTGCTCTGAGTTCAGAGAAGGTTGTCTAGACTGAATGCAGGCCGGTGGTATGTAAACAGCTCTTACAAAATAAAAGACTGCATAGGGAGAGGACAGTGGGGGGGGGGGGGGGGAGAAAACACTGACTTGGTAGCGAGCATGAACAGTGAAGGGGGTGGGATGATGTCATCCCCATTCAGTTAAGAAACAACCAGCTGGGAGGGGAAGAAACGCCCCTGGATTTCAGGAACTGAGAAAATCAAGCTACAAGAGAACAGCCGAACTGATGAAGTGATACATAACCTTTAAAGAGAACCTGTGACATTTCCTGACATGTCTGTTTTAGTAAATACTTGTGTTCTAAAGCATCCTCAGTTATAACGCTCTGTTGTGCTGTTCCTCTGGGACTCCTAGAAATTTTGGACTGAATCTGTCAGCTGGGTGTTACCATTAGGGTGTAAACACACAAGCTTTTGGCTGTATGCAGCAGCGACTATGCCCAATGCGGATGCCAATGGCCATGTAAGCTTTCTAATAGCACTTGACAAACTTGTGTGGCCACGGGTGGCTGCATGGGCGTGTTCTCCTGCCACTTGCGACCATAGAATCATCCGTTTGCACCCATTATATTTTAAAGTTGTGCGTCTTTGCACTCACTAACTCTCACCAGTAATTGGGCAAAGTCACACTGTGTTGGGACACCCCCCAATTGGAAACTCCCAACAGAATGTTGGTAATTCATTTCTAAGAGAAACGAAAGCAGAACCAGACAGCATTGAGATCCAAGGAAAAATGCTTCTAAATTGTTATTTTACAGTAAACACTAATATTTACTAAAACAGACCTGTCCATAATAGGTACGGGTCCTCTTTAACATTGTGGATTTGTTTTGGTGATGGTGTTCCTTTAAGAAACTTTATCATACTATTATGACAGAGCTAGAATCTCGAGAAGAAGCTATGGTCACACTTGATGATAGAAGAGATTTCGATAGTCAATGCTTTGTAGTATTTTATGAACAAGACTAGTCATTTTTTCATCACATGAAATAACCTCTAAAATCTCTGTTACATGCCTATTACTGTGCACTAAATCTGTCACAAATCCATAAAATGAGCCAGATCCTCGTGCTTGGTGTGATAGTAGGACAACAGGACAGATATAGCAAAATCTACAGTGCAGACTGAATGGCAGATGGTTTACACAAGAAACGTGGAATCCAACAGAGGATCCACATAAAATTCCTTTATTAAGATCCATTGCGTGAACTTACCCTAAAAGCGGCTGCATAAATAGTTGACTCACGAAGTATAATAGGCTATGAGACCCCTAAAACCCACCATAGACTCTGTATAAAAATGTCTAGTAGCCACATTGCAGCAGCTGGTTTTATATTTTTTTAAATCAACCATAACTTGGCCCTTTATGTCTATAGATTTGTGTGTTGCTTTTGTTTCAGAAACCCCATGGCCTGTGTGTGAAAATGAGTGCAATTTCTCCCATGTGGCACTGGGGCTATTTAGCCTCCTGTTGGAAATTGATTTTTGACCTGTCCATACAATAATAAGTTTGCAAATTTTTTCTGCGATTTAAAGGAGACCGAGTTGCAGTAGCTACTAATCGACAGTGATGCTGTCTGGAAAGCAAGTAGCCATGTTTTTTCAGTTTCACACAACTCTGTTACATGATTAACCCCTTAAGCCCCAGGCCTGAAAAGTAGTTAATGACCAGAGCATTTTTTTAGTTTTTGCCTCCTTGCGTTTCAACAGTTGTAACTTTTTTATTTTTTCAATGACGCAGTTGTATGAGGCCTCTTTTTATTCGAGACAAGTTGTACTTTATGGGGAAATAGTTAAAGTTAACTTATAAATAACGTGTTAGATTAATTCTACAATTATGTATTCACAATTATTTTGTATTAAATATTTATTTTATCTTTTATTTTTTATTTTTTTACACGTGTTATGTTTTTACCTTTTTTTTTTTTTTTAAATGTCATGAAGGGAGAACTGTGCTACTAAGCACACAGTCTGTACTGATCACTGGCTTCTTACACAGACAGCCCTGGGACTACTCTAGGTCCCCAGGGCTGACTGTGCAGCCGTTCCCCGGGCTCTGTTAGGTCACCGGGTGTTCCGATCACCCGACAAAGCAGGGAAAGTACCGTAGAGCGGAGGTTTCCCCCTCTCCCTGGTGCTTGCAGGAGCTGCGCTGGGATCAGGGCTGTGTAGTACAGCCCCGATCGTAGTGCTGCTGCGACGCCGGAAACTCCGATGTGTGCAGCGACGGCAAAAGATGGTGGGCGGTCGTTAAGGAGTTAAAAGGAATACAGCTAAACTGTCTTTGCTCTGCCTAATCTAGATCATCTTGACATGACACCAGTTAAAATAATTTTTACCTGCTAATCCTCTATAATCAAGGGGATTTTCTCATCTGGCTGTTTTCAAAGCCTGTACTTCTTCCCTGCTTCAGGCTTCCACTTCCTGTGTGCAATTCTACAGCAGTGACTGACATTTCAGCTCTGCTACCTCTTAGTCCTAGCTTACCCTGTT
Organism: Phyllomedusa bahiana; assembly: GCA_025379985.1. Lineage (NCBI taxonomy): Eukaryota > Metazoa > Chordata > Amphibia > Anura > Hylidae > Phyllomedusa > Phyllomedusa bahiana. The sequence goes on from JAODAL010059302.1 coordinate 8,162, forward strand.
AGAGGGACATTGGCGATGAAAACGAGAAAACAAATAAACACTGTAAAAGCAGAGTGTCTGGCTATAAATGTGAGCTAGTGTAATGTACAGAAGTTGATGTTATTTTACATTAATAGTGATTTTTGTACTATTAGAAATGTCTGTTGAACCCTATGTGATCACTGTACCTTTGCTAACAGCTTGAGCCGTTTTGGGCTGAAAAGTAATACATACCCCCACTCTCCTTTTTTGGCGGGGGGGTTCCCGCTTTTGGGGTCCCCCCCCGCCCTCCGGGGGAGTTGGCTTTCCCTCCCCCCCCGCCTGCGGCGGCGGGGGCCCTTTTAAATTACCGCGGCGCAAGAGTAGCGTGGTGCGCTACTCTTGCCCCCCGGGGGACCGTCCTCAGGCGGGTGAAGCGGCCGCAAGCGGCCGTAAACCCCCCCCGGGGTCTACTGTGCGGGGGGGGGAAGGAGGGATCGCTCCCTCCTCCCCCCCCCTGTATGTCCGGCCCCCGGGTGTGTCGGCGTCTAATCGGGGTCAGCGGCGCGGGGGAAGTGACGGGGGCTGCGGGAAAAAAAGGGAGCGGGGTGCTCCCCTTTCCCCCCTTTGCCCGCGAAAATGGGCAGGAGCGGCCGGGGCGCAGGACCTGGTGAGGTGAGTGGATTTTATTATTTTATTTTTTTTAGCTTTAGGGGGCTTACCGGGCAAACAGAGAGGGCAATACCTGGAAACAATGGGGGCATCACCGGGCAACCTGGGGGCATACCTGGAAACCCAAAAGGGGGGCATACCTGGCTAACAATGGGGGCCCCTACCTGGCTAACAGAGGGGCACACCTGGAACAGAGGGGGCATACCTGGCAACAAGGGGGACTACCGGGCAACAAAGGGGGCATACCGGGAAAAAAAAAGGGGGCACTACCTGGCAACAAAGGGGGCCTCCTGGCAACAAAGGGGGCACTACCTGGCTAACAATGGGGGCACCCCTGCTAACAGAGGGGGCCCCTGGAACAGAGGGGGCACTCCCTGGCAAAATGGGGGCACTACCTGGAACAAAGGGGGCACTACCGGGGCAACAAAGGGGGCACACCTGGCTAACAGATGGGGGCATACCTGGCAACGGGGGGGGCACTACCTGGAAAAAAATGGGGGCACTACCTGGCTAAAAGATGGGGGCCTATGGTAAAGAGGGGAACTCCCTGGCAACAGAGGGGGCACTCCCTGGCTAACGATGGGGGCAACCTGGTAACAGATGGGGGCACTCCTGGTAAAAGATGGGGCACTCCCTGGAACAGAGGGGGCATCCGGGGCTAACAAAGGGGGGGCATATGGCTAACAATGGGGGGACTCCTGGCAACAAGGGGGGCACTCCCTGGCAAACAATGGGGACTACCTGGAAAACAATGGGGGAAACTACCTGGCAACAATGGGGGACTACCTGGCAAACAAGGGGGAAACCTGGAAAACCAATGGGGGCATACCTGGAAAATGGGGGCACAAACCTGGCAAAACAGGGGAATACCGGGCTAACAATGGGGGGCACTACTTGGGCTAACGATGGGGGCATACTTGGAACGATGGGGGGCCACTACTTGGTAACGAGGGGGGCACTACCTGGCTAACGATGGGGCACTCCTGGCAAAACAGATGGGGGCACTACCGGGTAACTATGGGGGCACTACCTGGCTAACAGATGGGGGATACTGGCTAAAAGATGGGGGAAAATACCGGAAAAACAATGGGGCACTACTGGAAACAATGGGGGCACAACCTGGAAACCAATGGGGGCACTACCTCTAACAGATGGGGAACTATGGTAACAAGGGGGCACTATTGGCTACAAGGGGGGCCCCTCCTGGCTAACAAAGGGGGGAAAACCCTCCCTGGCAAACAAAGGGGGGCACCCCCCTGGCAAAAATTTGGTCTACCTGGTACGGGGGGGGGGCTTCACTTGGCTACAAGGGGGCTTACCGGCCTGAAGGGGCACCCCTGGTTATGGGGGCGCTACTCCCTGGCAAAAGGGCATCAACTGGCTTTTTCCAAAACCGTTATGCATTAGGTGGAGTGGGTGTGGCTTTTGAAGGGCGGGGCATAACCGACAAGAGGGGGGTTTCCATGAAAAATTTTTCCGCGGCGCGCTTTAGGCGCCCCCCATAAAGTCTCCTGTTTTTTTTCACTTTAAAAAAGTTGGCAACTTGGTATATGTTCGCTGTTTTCAGTATGAAAAGAGTTCACAAAACCCTTGGCCCAAGTAAAAGGGGTTTTCCATAGCAAAAGGAAAGAGCATGTAAGACGGTTTTTCTTTAAGTTAAAATTTTTCCCAGTTTCAAGTGGTTTTCTCTTCATGGGTTAATCAAGTTAATATCCTGCTCTGAGCTGGTCACAGGTGCTTGCCACCATGTCACCCTGACACAGGCTAAGCTGCCCCTGGGCTCAGGAGACCGCTTCACCCATTCTTATGTGGCCGCATTGGAGAGGACTGAGGAGAGAGGAACAGCTTACAAGAAGAAGAAAGCAGAAGGACTTTGCATCCCAAGTAAACGTGAGGTAAACTTAGTCCCACCAGACCTCATGACCTTTGGGACCCATCAGCTTCTTGCCTGGCCCAATACCCAATAGTTTTATGAAGATACTAGCAAAGCTTTATTTGTCATGCGATCGGACTCCTTTGAGGGGGCATGCAGGAATATTTATATCTTAAAATGTTCTAGAAATTCAGAAAAGATAAGACTCCGTATATTTCTATAGAACATTGTAAAATTTAGGGAGGGAGAAAAGCTTATATGTTGCCAGGATAAACAGTGAAATTCTTCTACATTAGGGGTGTCTAATTAATTTTTTACTGAGGGCCATATCAGCATTAACATTGCCTTTTAGAGGGCCATTGAAGGGCCCTGGTGGGTGGCTGGAGTGCCAGACCTGTGCCACTGCCTGTAAGTTGTTGAATAGAACAGTGTGAAGGTGCATGGCAGAGCTGGGATGGAGAAAGTTTTTTTTCTGGGGTACCTCTCCCAAAGCACGGGCTTTGTTGTTTGAAAACGTGGAGAGCTGTGTCTAAGGTCTTGCTGGACACAAAAAATGATGTGGTGGGATGGATTTGGCCCACGGGCCTTGTTTGCCCACTTTTGGTTTACTTTTCCTGTTATCGGTGTTTCTACATAAAAAGAAAAAGTTCCTCAGCAGCCAATGTGCTCTGCAGGTCTGACAAAAGGGCAAAAGGCTCCTGAACTCTCCAAGTTCCGTTACTTAAGACATGGCAGGGAGAGGTCAGGCCACTGCTGTTAGAGCACAGTGGTGGTCGGTAACCTAGAAAATAATCGACAAAGAAACAGGAGAGAAAAACTGCATTATCTGTAAAATCAGAACAGCAAAGTATTTAGTAATAATCTTTATATTCCCCCTGCCTACTGTTTAAAATTAACAATGAGATGGGGGAAAAAATATCAAAATATTATTACAGACTACTAATTTGCTAGTTTTAAAACAGCAGTAATTTGGAAAATTCTTAATAGCAAACAGAAACCTTTGAAACATATTGCTAGCAGACAGCGTCATTCTTGGCCAAGTCCTGAAATGCTCTGGAGTAAAAAGCCATAAAAAAGCCTCTAAATTCAAGAGATTAACATTCCTTCAATAGATAAGTGAAGTAGATATATAACGTGATTAATGTGCTCTCTGTTTAATTTACAATCTTCTATATTTTAGCTATCTTTAAAGGGGTTGTCTCACTACAAGGATTGTTTTTTATGTTAAAGATCTTGCATAAATAAGTCACTTTGCAATATGTGTTCCCTTAACAGTGCCTCTTATTCAGATATCCCCACAGTATGGCGTCAGCTCCTAGGTCGATATAGCCACAGCCTGTTCGTATACATGATGGTTTTCCCGCATGGTTGTAGAGCTACAGACCCCGGCTTCAATTCAGCCTAGTAGAGGCAGTAAACCGCTCCTAATTTAAAATGAAACCCAAAAAAGGGGGGTGGTAAGATGAATCAATGTAGTGAGACAACCCCTTTAAAGCTGAATCTTGTTTTAAAGTTACTATACATGCAAAGCAGCATACTATATTCCAACATCAATTAAACCTGTCAAAAATGTCATCAATTTCCAGCAATATTGATAATTTTATTTGAGCTCACACTATTCTTCGTCTGCGGATAGGGTTTTCAAGGGGTAAATGGGGAAAAAATGACCCAAACACCTGGGCCTGGATTTATAGATCTTTTTCAGCTGGCATATGCTTTCAACTCCTTCCTTGACATTCAATATTCCAACCCCCTCCCTATCCCATCTGTAGAAGAGTTAAACAAGGAGCTAGATGGTCAAATAGCAGAAATGCAGAATACACACGGAACACAGCCACTCCTCGTAATTTTGTCCAATGTCTCCATGAAGTTTGTAGGAACACTGATAACAAGGGAAATATTACAAGCGTTAATCCTTAGCTCTGCTAAAGAGTTGTATTTCTATAAAATAATAATTAAAATGTTTAAGAACTTGGAATTGTGTTGACACCTTGTTTTTTCTAGAAATTATAAAAAAGTGAATTTTAAAATTTTGTTTGTCCCCTCAGGGGATGTGGTAATAAACTATGATGTTACCACCTAAATGCTTTGCAGTTCAGGTCCATAATACAGGTTGACAGATTTAAACATGGCAGAGCTGAGTCAAGGTTGGTGGAGACCCCATGGCAAAAAATTTGGAGCCCCTCTCCCCCATTAAGCCAAGACTTTTTAACCCTTTACAGAAGCCACATTTAATAATATTATTAACATTATAATTAGAAAATAATTAGCTAGATAAATCGATATATAGATTTGGCATAGGGTGGGGATTATTTAAGGCCAACTAAAACTTCAGCCCTATGTCCTGACTTTAACAACTTTTAAGGAAAGTTAAAGAGGTATTCCAATTTCAGATATTCATCACTTATTGAAAAGATATGCCATACATGTCTGATAGGTGTGGTGCCTTTAGGAACTGCATCTATCTTTTAGAAAAGGGGGGCCACCTACCCCCCCATCCTCATAGTGTTGGGGGCTCACAGAATGTAGGTGGGAAAAAAATGGCGGGCTCTCCATTCTTATCTATGGAAGGTCCGCTTGGCTATACTTAAATTACCATTTAAATGCACCCAGAGCACTGTGCATGTGCAACCCCCTCTCTGTTCTGTGGAGGGGATCACTGGTTCAGAGATGTTCACAGAGGTGGGACAAGCACTTGCACCTATAAGAGATTAATGGCATATCCTGATGGGAATACAGCTTTGACCGGATTTAGCGTTAAAGGTGTTTTGCCATTAAGTAAAAATTACTGGGGGGGCTTTTCAAAAATTTTTAAAACTTTTCACCATTCTGGACCATTTTTGACCATCTGGAGTTTGTGTCCATAGTGTACGTTCGTCCCAGGTATACAAAAAGTGAGGAGCTCCCCTCATGGCTGCACATGCTCAGAATCACCCCTATTCCCCGGGGGAGTCCCTCAGTCCTTTCCCGCCTAGTAATCACCACATCGCAATGGCGAGTTTCAATCCAGGTGCTGTATTTACTACTTTTTCTGTGCTCCTTAGTAATTAGTCAAATAAATAATAAAAAAAGAAACCTCAATCAGGAATGTGCATGGAGTAGAAAATAAATCTAAATTTGTTCCCCCCGGGGTTTGAACCTAGGGCCTCTATGTAATGGCAGGGAAATGCTAAGACTCAGCTAATTTAGTACTCTATCTTTATATCAACAGACTTTGCTTGACTACAAGCCACTTTTGGGGGAAAAACTGGGATGTCAAGCCCGCTCTTCACATGATATGCAGTTCAAGAAATATTTCACGCCCTTTTGAGCACACTGAAAGCTGAAGGACCAATCAGACATGAAATGCCTTTACAGAAAAACTCCTTTAAGCAGACATTCAATGAGTGCAGGATAATAGTACCCGATGCATTATCACTATCCCACTATCCTCCTGGCCCACGTGCAGATCATGCAGTAGAAATCTAACCAGTGTGATCCGGCAAGTTACCAGCTTATCCATACAGTCATAGATGAATAACTCCTGGAGATAACGGATGTAATGCTACAAAAATAAAAACAGGCTCGGCTCTGTTCTACGAGACTGACTAATGGAAGCTTAGTCATCAATACGGACTCCCCTTTTAACTGATCCAAAAAAAAGACAAAGAAGGATTTTGTTTCGAAAAAATTCTGATGTTGACAACATTTAAAACTGCCTACCAGAATGAGAGCATCGGAGTCAATAGGGTTCAAATAACACTTCTGAATGTTCTGAAGTAATGACAATGTAATTTCAAGATGTGAAAGAGAAGAATCTATTGTCCTCTTGTCTTTTATTATAAAGGTTCTGCAAGTGGAGACAGTTACACATAAATTATATATTTAATTGAAAGGTATAAAGGGGAATGGTTCACAAAATACCACCACTCAGAGGAAAAAAACATGCCCGCTCAACTAGATTACTTCTTTTTCAAGAGGTTAAAAAAAACAGATTTCATGGGGACAAGTAGGAAAGGCGATTTTTTTGTATTGTAGCTTATTAAAAAGCTACTTCCAGAACTGCAGGAAAAATATTTTAAATCTTCATTGGAAACCATATATGTCATGACCTGCTGGGGGATGGGAATCATGGAGCACAGGCCCTTTGGGGGAAAGCATTCAAACCCCCTGTTTAATTTGGCCAATTTAGCAGACCCTTTTTCTATTGTGTCGTTTTTCCCCGGCCCAAAAAAATTTTTACAAAAAAAAATGAAGTAAGTGGGGGGGGTTTTGCCTACAGGCCCGACATTAAAATTTTCCCTTAGGGAAAGGGGATTTTTAAAATCTACATTTCAGTCATAGTAACTGCATCTAAACTAGATAACCAGGAGTTTGCAGTGTTTGCTACTGGATTCTTTAAAAATATTAATTAAAGGTTTGGGTGAACTTTCTTTGATGGGATATCGATAGCTACAGTGGGGAAAGGGAAAAATTAAAGCTAATCTAAGCAGACATTTATCTATTGTATCGTTCCCTATAATATCATTGACAAAAAAAAAACTGAAATAAATGTTGGGCTGCCTACCCCCGTTTTTTTTATGGGGGAGTTCCAAAAGCCCATTTTTGGGGGTCTGTATCGGAAATTAAGAACAAGTTTTGGAGAGTTGTATGCAAGGCTGACGGACTCTCCGATTTGTATGGAAACGTTTTTTAGTGGGCCCCGTTCTGGAGATAGGTGCAGGACCCCCCAAATTTTTACACTTTGGGTGGCTCCCCTCTTTTTTAAATATCCAAAAAATAATTTTTACCCCTTAATTGACCCTTTTTAAGATCCAATGGTTTTTTTAGCGGGGGGCTTTAAAAACCATGTCTATTTATAAAAAGGGTATGCTAAAAAAATAATTAGACCCCACCCTTATACTCTGGCTTCATGGGGAGTTTCAAAAAGTAACATATGGATGCTACCTATAATGGGACATCAAGGATGGAACCACAGGTTTAATATTTGCGAATGTATTATTTTCATTGTTCCAGTGAATTTGTTTATGGAAGTTGAAGAAAGTAAAGCTCCAGTTAATGTACACTGGTTTAAAGGATTTTTATATACTATTGTTGTGTGATATTGTCATAACTATATCTAAATCGATATGCTGTCAAGTGTGGGATGGGAACACCTCTTTTTAAGAGATTGTATAAGATTTAATAAGTCATTTTTTTCTACCCAAGAAGCAGCACCACTCTTAACCATTCATACGAGTATAATTCCTTTGAGAAACCTCAAAACGTCCGGCACCCTCAATCAAAAATCCTTTTTATTTCATATTCATATTAAAAAGAGAGTGCAGATTGTACAGGTAAAAACTGCTATATTCCACGCTTACGATTTCAGGCTACGAAAATGCTTTTGTTCACAGCATGTCCACTTTCATACAACGGTGAAATTTAAAAGCAAACTTGCCTTACTAACTCCACCTAAACCTGGGTGGTACTCCAATTTATTAACCCTTGATGTTAATACAAATGCAGAAACTATCTATAGATGAAGCCTTTCAGAGTTTATTAAGTTATTTTAAAGACCGAAATAAGAGAGGAGTTAATATATATACACATGAGGTCTTTCCTGAAATGTAACCCTTTTGGGTACCTTGCATCTAAATGTAAAATACAGAATGTCACTCTATTGCATACTTTTTGTTTCCAATCCCTACTTCAATATATACGCCATAGGTGGCGTACGTCAGGAAACCTGCTAGCAACGTGTCACCAAGGGCCTGGTCTTGGGAAGCCAGTGGTTGTTGGTCAGCAACACTAGGTTGCGGACACCTATACCTAGTACGGCTGATGCCTAGCCATTGTGGGCCGGCTTTTCCCGATACAGCTGCAGTTGGGTGGGTGGCTGTTCCCATGTTCCAGGCCAGGTTTTGGACAGGTCCGGGTATTACCCGGCCTATAAAAAGCCTGTCTCACCAGGTAATTAGGGGGTGTGGTCTGCAATTTGGAGTGGAGTAGCAGAGGAGCCAAGAAGAAGGGCTCTTGCCCCCAGAGGCTTGAGAGAAGCCTGAACTAGGAGAGTCTGGTGACGACTCTGGTTTTTTGAAGGGGCTGTGCAGTAAGCACAGATCCCTAGTAGTTGAGGGCTAAACTTGTTTATGTTTAGTTAGTGGCCAGATGGCCGAGGTTTATTTTGTATGTTTTTTTTCTGTGTATTACAGTATGTTTATGCTGTTGGCCATAACCTGCTGGACAAATAAAAGTGGCTAATGCCAGGAAGAGAATACCGTGTGGTCCAAGTGATGTTGAAGTGCCATCCTGCTTACCAAAAGCTGTGATCCTGTGAGCTAATGACCCTGGGCAAATCCAAGATGACGGCTGAACGAGCATGTAATCTGCATGTAATTTCTCCCCTGAATTGGTCCAGGTATAGAATACATCACAACAATGTAATGATATACAGCCTGTACAAAAGCACTTGGCATCATTTCATACAGTAGGGGCCATGGTTGTACTCGTCCACCAGTGTATAAGGGGTCTCTCTGCTGGGCCCAAGAGCAGACAAAATAATGCTCTCCTAGTATATCAGGGCACCAGAAGTGTAGCAACAGAAAACCTAATTTGGTGCGGACTTTGTTTCCAATACCTGATATTCCCATTAACCTGATGAGCGATGATTACTTTTTAAAAATGGGCTCCCCAATCGGTCTCAAGCCACCAACAGCTCATGTTTTCAGGATATCCCACAGAATGTACTGACAATATTGTCTGTAAGCAAGCTAGGAAGAGATAAAGTCTCTGCTCCCTTCGACCATGGTGACGTTGCTTCCTGCTCTCTGTCAAATCAGAAAGGGAAAGCAGGACAGTAACCAAATAAATTTGTGTGCACTCAGAGCAGATAACATCTCTTTTCTCCTGTCCAGGGCAATATCAATAGAGCAATGTATTTAGAAAAGGTCCTCATTTACCGCTCCCTGTCCCCATGGTGAAAGCTAATCTTTGTAGTGAGAAAACCACTTTACCTCCCGCAGTGACTTTCCGCTAATAGACATACAGGTACATCCTGGACATCGTGCTGGCTCTCAAGATAGACTTTCGCTGTTGCAGTACCAGTAAGATATTTTGTATTGCATTTGAAAAATGCTTAGAAACTGCAGAGGACTTGAAGGTGTCAGGTCTGGAAGTCTATCGTTCACCCAAAGGAGGGGACAGGGTCAGACTGGCCCACGAGAGGATCGGTGAATCCTCCGGTGGGCCTCCAGACCGACACACGATCCATTAAATGCACATGACAGCCATGGGCCCCCCATGTTTCAGTAAGAACAAGGGACAGGGTCCCACGCTGTCTATGCTGAAAATAGCTTCTAGCGCTGATCTGCAAGAGAGGGGCCGCGCTGCGCTTCACAGCGGCGCTCAATACATTACACTCACATTTTTTGTGCTGCTGTGAAGGGAACAGACAGTCCCTGCTCTGTGTTTGCGGCGGGACGATTTGAATCCGCAAAGCCCTGCCCATGGGGCGGGGCTTAATTGCGGAGCGAGCTATTCAAATCAGTGAGGACCCCCATGGGCGGGGCTTTGTGGATTCAAATCATCCCGCCCGCAAACACAGAGCAGGGAGCGACTACTCCTTTCACAGCGGCGCAACAAATGTAAGTGTAATGTATTGAGCTCCGCTGTGAAGCGCAGCATGGCCCCTCTCTTGCAGATCAGTGCTAGAAACTATTTTCTCTGTGTTTGCGGGCGGGGCGATTTGAATCCATGCCTGCCCATATATAGCCCTTTCTGCCTGTACGTAGCCCTGCTTGCCTGTACGTAGCCCTGTGTGCATGTATGTATTCCTGCCTGCCTGTATATAGCCCTGCCTGCCTGTATATAGCCCCCCAAAGCCCTGCCTGCCTCTATATAGTCCTGCCTATATATAGCCCTGCCTGCCTATGTATAGCCCCCCCAAAGTCCTGCCTATATATAGCCCTGCTTGCCTATATAAAGCCCTGCCTGCCTATATATACACCCCAAAGCCCTGCCTGCCTATAAATAGCTCCCCATAGCCCTGCCTGCCTATATATAGCCCTGCCTACCTGTATATAGCCGTGCCTGCCTATATATAGCCCCCCAAAGCCATGCCTGCCTGTATATAGCCCTGTCTGCCTATATATAGCCCCTCAAAGCCCTGTCTATATATATCCCCCGAAAGCCCTGCCTATATATAGCCCTGTCTGCCTTTATTAGTCCCCCAAAGCCCTCCCTCCCTATATATAGCCCCTAGCCCCCCCTATGCACTCCTCTGTATAGGGGGCCCTTTTCCCTTACCTTGCCCTGATGTCTAAATATTCCCCCAATAGTTTACCCTATCCCCCTCCCTCCCTGTTGGCCCCTTTTATACCCTACCCTAAGGCCCTGCCTAATTAGGGCCCCCCATAGTACCTAAACATGCCTTTTGGGGGAACCATTGCTCCAAAAACATGGCCTATTGGGGGCCCCCTATAGCCTATGTGCGTGTCTGCCAAATGGACCCCATATAGCCTGAGGGGGGGAAAAGTGAGGTGCTGGAAAGGAGGTATCAAATTTATATTTGTGTTAAAAACTAAGGGACACGTGGCGGCCAGGAAAAAGTCTAGTCAGTCTGGACCAGATGTAGAAAAAAGGGGGAAAGTCAAAAAACTCTCAGAGAAAGTCACCTGTGATCCTAAATGTGCTTGAACTATAATCATTATATTTGTGAAAAGGAAATGGTTTTATATTCAGTAATGGTTTTGGCGGTATTATTCATTCTTATTAGTCAGATTGGGGCCCCATATGTTGTGGTTTATTCATACTCTTTTGTGGGTTTTGGTCATGTATGGAGGTAGATTCAGTACTATGTGGTGGTGATTTTTGGGGTCATGGTGTGTCGGCATTTTCAGTTACTAGGTGATTGTGAATGTGGTTGTGGTGTTGTGGTATTATTCATTCCTATGTGGTAATAATATGGTCAGGGTGGGGGGGTTGATATGGGTCTCGTGTTGTGATATTATTCAGTCGCTATGTGGTGGGGATATGTGGTCATGATGTGGCGGTATTTTGTCTTAGTGGAATTATTGGTAATTTAGCCTTGGGATGTAGCCGTGTTATTTGTTGACCATTATTTAGTGGTTTTATGCGCAGTACTTTGTGTTATAGCTTTTTATATATGTTTATTTATATAAAAAGTATATTCGGGGGGGGGGAATATATTTTTGACCTTTAATGTTCACCACGGTGTCCTGCTGCAAATTTGGTGAGGGGAGACAAAAAGCCCAGTACTCCATCTTGATTACGTTTTTGGGGTGTGATGTAATCGGTCGGTATATTTTGAAGCGAGGGCCGAGGGGTATTACACAGGTGGCGGAGGCAGCGAGGGCAAAGCGGGCCCCTAAAATCAACTCTTGGGGGGCCCCCCAGGCACCCCGTCCCAAACTGGGGGGATATTCAAAAGAAATTACTCTCCCGTGAGGCGTGATGGATTTTTTCCGGGACTCGCAACCCCAAAGGTTGAATGTTAGACAACATATCTCGTATCAGTATTAACTACAAGATTTTATTTTGTTAGGTGTTTCACATATACTTTTAAGTGAATTGTGTAATCTTTTTGAACTTGGACCTAACCAGGAGTTATAGGAGTGCTTCCGGTCGGTATGACTGGCATGCCATGAGTAAGGGTCACATGACCTGAAACACCTAAGTTTATCTGACTCGGAGAACTTTGAAAGATCACATCTAAGGTCTCGTTTTTTTTGCCATGTTAATGAGGATATTTTAAAGGATTAATAAAAACTTTGGAAACCTTTATTTCTATTCCATTTGCCCCCTCTTTTCTGGAAATGGTGTTCCTGTGATATTTATGTGAAATCTCTTTGGACAGAGGAAAACTAACTTGTCATGTATACTGCACATATGCTGTTAAAAGTGCCATTAAAAAGTGCTGTTAAAAATAAAAACAAAAAAATACTACTAGGATTGCAGTATTTTCTTTGTTCTGTCTTCCAAAAAACAGATTTAAAAGCGATCAAAAAGCCCCCCAAAAATGATACCAAAAAAAAATGTCAAACATCCGTTTAAAAAAACAAGCCGTACCCCAGTTAGTAGACAGAAAAAAAAAAGTTATGGCTCTCATTCTATGGTGAGCAAAAGCGGAAACCCCTTTTTAATCAAAGTGTTTTTTTTGTGTTTTAAAAAAAAAAAAAACATAGAAAACTATACCAAATTGGGTTCGTGTAATAAAATGACCCACTGATAAAGGGAGCAATTTATTTACACCATACAGGGAAACCCCCGTAAAAAAATAAAATTTTAAAACACTAAACCAAAGGGTTGCTGTATTTTATTTCCCAAAAAAAAACAAAAACCTTGATAAAAAGGGAATAAACGCAACATATGGGTTCCAAAAATGGTGCCCAATAAAAAACTTTTGGGAAAAAAAAAACCCCTAGTCAGCCCCCATTTACAGAAAAATTTAAAAAAAAAAATGGCTATGAGATTGGGAAAAACATAAAAAATGCAATTTTTTTACAAAAAAGCATTTAAAACATGAAAAACTATATTTAAAAATTTTCATCAAATTTTAATTGAACCGACCCACTAGGGGGAAAAATTTTTTCCCGTCATGAATACGCATGGCGAATTTTAGTAAAAAAATGTCGGAACTAAGGTTTTTTTCCCCCATTTTCTTGGCCCCGTGCTAAAAAAAAAAAATGGAAACCTTGTGCCCCAAATGCACAATACACCCCCTATATGGGGACCCGGGGGGGTGTTGAAACCAAAATGGGGTGAAAAATTTTGGAAGCTCGCATTGTTCTGGTACTTTGGGGGCTTTGTAAAGCTTGGTGGTACCAAAAAAAAGTTAGTCTTGGCGCTGTTGTCCAGGATTTTCATCAAGCATTATAGGCAAATTTTCCCCACCGGGGACTGTGGCCTTCCTTTGGGAGTGTGGTTTG
>JAODAL010059303.1:0-21571 GCA_025379985.1 Phyllomedusa bahiana
GAAAAAAAAACCAAACAAAATCTCAAATTCTGGACCCCTAAAACAAAAAGAATTTTTCTCCCCCGCCCCTAAAATTGGGGTTTTTTCCCCCACCCTGTTGCAACATCTGGATCCTGTTAAACCCTTCTCCCTAGGGTGACTTTTGAGACAGGACATCTCCTGCCCCGGGGGGCGGGAGATTCCTTCTCAAAAGTCACCCTAGGGTAAAAACCTCTTCTGAAGGTACCAAACAACTGATGACAACTTTTACGGGCCACAAAAATCTCATCTACCTGCAGTTAGCACAGAGACTTAACCCCATCAGGCCTGTTGATCACTCTTTCTCTCATTTTGATTTCTTGCTCCACTTTAGACCTTTGACAATAACACCAAAGCAGATGTGCTTTCTCGTTTCTCTGATATCTCCAGTCAGTTCTCACACCCGCAACATATAATTGCTCCTGAGTGCCTGAAAAGTGAAAACAGATCCTCTAGTTGGGGTTTGCCTCTAAATTGATTGACCACTCTGAAGTCCACAAAATGCTTCACCAAATCTCCTGACACTTCTGCTGGAAAAACATTGCAGGAAAAATTGGACGGGCGGCATTTATTCTATATTTCTTCAGTGAGTCTTTCAGACTTTCACGTTTTTTCCTACTATTCTGCGTTAGCCACCTGTCCGAGTTTGTCCTGCCCCCTCTGACCACACAAGAATCTCCCAAACGGGGTTCGGGGGAGTGACCTTGGGAGTTGACGCAGCTAAGTCCACCTGCCCTTGCGCGGGAAAAGGTGAGAGCTGGGGGGCTTCTTAGACTCATCAGATCCACTACCCACTTTAAATCAAAACAATTAGGACGTCAAATCAAGAGAAAAGGTTATGCTGTATGCTGTACTAAAAGTAAGGTAGATAATTTTAATAACTAAACGTCGGGTTAAAATGAAAACTCATAACATGGAGCGTTTTATTTTGGCCATCGACTGGGCGATTGTCGATAGTCACCATATTGACAAATAGTCGATATAATTATAGCGATGACCATAAAGCAAATGGGAGAGCAACAACCCCTTCCCATTTTTACACCCAAACAGGGCGGAAAAGGGCGGAAATTTAAACATCCCAACAGTCAAAGGAACTTTCTACATCTTGGAACACCTTATTATAAAAGCACAGAAAAAAATCACACACCATTCACAACCCGTCTTGTACCACAGCTGACCCTTAAACCTGAAATCACCCCACTAATTAAAAAGTGCCAGAAGGCATATATTTGAACCATCTCTTACTTAAACGGGATATTAAATATCCCCCTGAAACACAGCATAAACCCCAAACCTGATGACCCCCAGATTAAAAAGGCCGGAAAAGGATCTTTTCAAACACCTTTTTAGTTTCCTGGACATTGAATAACTGTCCTGGGCCACAGCAACCCCCAAAAACCCCTCCCCCATGAACCCCCAGATTAAAAAAGTCCCGGAAAAAAGGAGTCTTTCAAACCCCTTTTTAGTTAAAACTGGACATTGACATATCGCCTGTACCCAGAAGACCTTTTAAACCTGTCTGACCCCAAATTTAAAAAGGCCCGGGGAAAAGGAGTCTTTGAACCACCATTTTTGAACGGGACTTAACAAACGCCCTTACCGCAAAAGCCCATTAAACCTTCTACCCCAGATTAAAAAGGCCGGAAATAGGATCTTTCAACCCCCCAAATTTTTTTTTCACTGGAAATACTGCCCCCGGGGTACGCTTGCCCCCCGTAAAAGGTGGCCAAAAATTGAGCTTCACTTGGAAATACTGGTGGTTTAACGCCCCTTTTTCCACCCGGGTCCCTTTTTCTTGCATTCTTTTCTCATTTTACTCAACGTGCTGGAGGAAATTGTCTCTTTACTTTTTTCTTGTCCGTGCCCCCTACCCATGTCCTCAAAAAAACCTAAGTGGCAAGTTTTTTTTACCCCCTTTACAATTCAGAGGAATTTTTTTACCCCGCTCTTTTGTACATGCAAATTTTTTAGTAGTTAATTTTAATTTTTAAAAAAGGATGGAATCCCACCATTCTTTGTTTCTCTTTTTTTTAATTTTATTAAAAGGTTGTCTCAATACGGGATTGAAGCTATTTAAAGATCTTGCAAAAACAAATCATTTTTGCAATATTTTCCATTAACAGTGTCCTACCTATTCCTTGCTGACAGCACCACACCCTTGAGCCACTTTTGACAATTGTAAAAACAAATGTCGTTAGAAACAATTTTTTTTTATAATAGGGCCCCTATATACTAATTTTTAAAGCAAAAACCCCCCAAAAAATTTAAAAAATGACCCTGACACTTTGACAAAAGTGAAGAACAAATTTGTTTAAAAAAAATTTTTTTTTTTATAATTTGGACCTTAGTAAGCTGCATTTCAAAGCAAAAAAGCCCAAAAAATTCAAAGCATAACCCTTTACCACTTTTGAAATTGTGAAGAACAAATTCTTTAGAAACAACATTGTTTTTTTTTAAAAGGACCTGTAGATTTCTGCATTTCAAAGCAGCATGACCCAAAAAAAAAAAATGACTTCTCAGCCACTGTTTAAAAAATTTAGGGGGAAGCCACTTAGAACCACATTTCTGTTTTCCCAAAGGGGCATGATATTGCTGTACTCACAGCTAATGACCCCAAAAAAAAATAAATAAACTTTTTTTAGCCACTATTAAAAATGGTTTAAGGGGGAAAAAGCCCCTTAAAACCACATTTCTGTTCCAAAGACCATGATTTTTTTTCTGTATTCACAGCACATGACCCCAAAACAATTAAAATATGACTTCTCCCGCCCTATAAAAATTTGAGGAGAAATGCCACTTAAAAATCCCCATTTCTGTTTCCAAAAGGGCCATAATTTTAAAACTGTATCTCACAGCAACATGACCTAAAAAAACCTTTTGAAAATCCCAAAAACTTCTTAAGATAAATAAAGTAAATGGAATACGGTGTTGTCAAAAAACCCTTTCCCTTTTTTTAAAACGGTCTCCTCACAGAAAAAACCAGAAAAAGAACTTTTTGGGGAAAAGAGAAAAAAAATTGCAGAAAGGGAAATTATAAATTTTTAAAAAAAAACATTTTTCAAAGGGAACCATTTTTTTTAAGGGGAAAAGTGAAGTAAAAACCCGGGCAACAAATTTGGTGCCCCTGGGAAAAGGGGGCCACAACATAAACAAGATCCATCCTGATTCATCTTAAAGAAAGCCCAAATAAACCACTTTTACTGTGGAAACCCGGGATGAGTTTGTCTGAAATAAACCCCTTCAGCGTGCTAAAGGGCCCGCTCAGATTTTAAAGCGGGCTGCTGGCCCCAACAAACCCCTCAAAGGGCGGGCGAGCGAGTTTCCGGGCCTTTTGTCCTTTTTAAATCCCCCAGAAGTCATTGGGTCCGTAACAAACAAAAAAAAATGGGGTTTGAACGCAGAAAGTTGTTCACCATGTTTTCTTAAGCTGGCCCCTTTTGTGTTTTTGGGATGGGGCCCCTGAATTCCCTCCCTTTTGGTGAGGTGGTAAAAAAAGATTCCCCAGAGGTCCCCCCAATAGGCATCGCCACCGTGCCTGCTGCTGCTTCCGCTACGGCTATTTTGCACTCTACTCTTTCAGGGGTCGCTGATGTTGCCCACCGTACTTTTGGGGGAAAAACGGGGAAGCAGACGAAACAAAAGTCTCCATTTTGATAAATAAAGCAAGGTCTCCATTTCCTCTTTTTAAAACTCTCTTTTTGGGGTTTGGGTTGGAAGGAAAGGCTAAAGTTTTGTTTTGTCCCGGGGGAACCGGGAGGGGGCCACCCCAAAAACCTTTTTGTTCATTTTGAGGGCCCCTTAAAGCGGGGAAAACCATGTTGGAGGAAATGGACCCTTCCAAGCACTCATGAGAGAAGGGGCCCTTGTTTTCCCCCAACCCGGGGCAAAGGGGCCAACAAACTGAACTTCCTAAACTTCCCCCCCCCTAAAATTCCCGCGCCAACCTCTTTCCAAGGCGGGGACGTGGGTTTAACCCGTCGGTGTCAAGGAATCCCCCTCCTCCCCCTTTCCCCCGGGCTTCCCCCGGCACAGCTTCAACAAACCCCCTGCCCTTGCCTAGATAAAGAAACCCTGAAGCTGATGCGCCACCTTGACAGCTCGGGAACCCCCGAACCACTGCCTAATGAAAACCCGGATGAAATTGTAAAAACTGTCGGCCTTGTGGATTTGACGGAAAAGAAAGGCTCCGTGCCCGAAACGGTGTCCACCCTCCTCCGTCACTGGCGGGACCTTTTTTCAAGTGCCCCAGGGCCCGTTCCAGAACAAAGATCACCACAATCTCATGCTCCCAAGGGAAATTGTCCGCACTGACCATTTTGGTGGTTTCTTCAAAACTGGAAAGGAGGGTGCAAGCCCCTTTCCCACTTGCCTCCATTTCTAAAAAGGGCTCAACACCCCGAGGCCCGCACCGCGCTTTCACCATGGGTGTCATTTGGAAATTGGGGGAAGCTTTAAAGGGGCATTGCGCGGGTTTCCAAATCCGGAGCATGTGGAGGGGGGAAATTTCCCAGCTTTTTGGGCCCACTAAAACAATGAAAGGGTTTTAAAGCGGGGGGCCCGAGCGGGATGCGAAACACAGCCAGGCGGGACAAAAGCGGGGTGCGAAGGGAAAAAAGGGGGGCGAACTTAGACTTCGACCCTTTCCCTCAGCAGGCGGGCCCCAGCCCCCCGGGTAGCTTTTTAAAAATTTCTGGATGCCCGGGGTTCATGACATTTTCCGGGCGGGGGAAATTTTGGGCCCAGCCCCCATCTTAAGGGCGGCCACAAAAATTTCCCCCTTTTTATCGCACACAACCTTGCCTGGCAAAAGGGTTTTCTTGGCACCCACCACCCGTTTCGTTCCCCCTTGCGGGGGCCGCCACAGCTCCTGACCGTGGGGGGACGGTCTCCAAGACAGTTTAAATTTTTCAAAAAAGGGCCCTTTTTTCTTTCCTCTGGGCCCCATGATCCACCGAGGACCTTGGGGAAAAAACCCCCTGCACCACCCCCGCATTTTTTGAAGACGTGCACCGACCTGAGGGGCCACCGTCCCCCCCCAAGAAAACCCCACCCCCCCCCACCCATGACCTGTCACAGAAATATAGCACCCTTTGGGCCGTGTTTTAACAATTCCATGTGTTCGGGGGTAAAATGGATTTTTTTCCCCCCAAAAGCAAAAAACGCCTTAAAATTTTTGGGATAATCTCCAAAAAATTGGGAATCCCGCAAGTGAACAAAAAAGAGACTCTAAAAAAGGAAAAATTTTTTAAGATGAAAACGTGGCTGACCGGGGCCTAAAAAACGGGCTTTTCTGGCAAAAAAAAATTGCCTGCTCTCATCGGGAAATGGGGGCGGGGAAAGGGGCCCAAAGGGACGGGCGGAACCCATTTTTTTCCACCAGACAAAAAGGGGGCAACTTTCCAAGGCCAAAAGCCTGGAAAATGCCGACATTCAGGTTTTTGGGCCTTTGGGAGGGTTTTGGGTTTAAAAGTTTTTTTTTTGCTCCCATACCGGAAGACAAAGGCTGGCGCTAGATTTGGCCGCGTACGCGGGGAAAGGTTTTTTTCAAACTGGGGAAAGGAAAAAGGGGGTGGATGGGTCTCTGGTGGGCTGGGGTATTTCCCGGGCGACGGTGGAGGCGAAGGGGAGGCTGACCCCTGATCAAAAACTCTGAGAACATGGGAAAGCTGAGGAACGCTTGGTGGGGGCGGAAGAGGAGGGGCGGAGACAGAGGGTGTGACAGTGGTTGGAAACCCCGGGGGGGCGGGCTGGCCCTTTTTTGGGCCCAAATGTTGCCTCCCCTTTTAACTCATGCATTCGCTGCATGTGACCCAAACCCTGTTGGGGTGGTTAACCACCTAAGGTTCTTGCCTCTACTTAAACGTTTTTTCGGCAAAGGGGGCAAAATGACATCGCTGTGTGAATCAGAGGGTTCTCAAAAAAAGGCCCGGCTTTAGAGGTCCCCGGACCATTTTTTACGGCGATAAGCGAGGAGCGGTTTTGGGGCGACCTTGGCGGGGGGAATCATATCAGCGGACTTCGCGGGCCCCCCCTCTTTCCCTTTTTTTAGGCGGGAAACCCCTACGACACAAACCCCATCGTCTTTCCCCCTCGTCCACTTTATGGGAAACCCTCGCAAGCAAATTTTGCCCGAAAAGACCACGTTTGGGCCGCCCAAAGTAACATCATCATCATCATCAACACAGGTGACTTTGGGCCGTCCGGGCATTTTGCATCCAGGGGCTGCGGGGTAAAAAGAAAAAAGGGGCTGCAAGGGGTTGCCCCACCGCCCGGGATTTTAGCCGATTTTACCGGGTTCCCCTTCTTTCCCCCCTGTTGGCATAGTAAAAGGGCGTCAGAGCGGAAGAAAATCATCCTCTTTGGGCCCCTTGAACTTTTAACAAGGGCCCTTCCCGACCCCAAAACCCCATTTTTTCATCAAAGAGTTCTTCAGAAAATTTATTCCACCCGGGGGGGTTACCAGTTGACAAATTTTGGGGTGATTTTTTAAAATGGACAGATGCTGGTGATGGTGAAGAATGACATTTTTTGGCCCCGGGCCCGGGGGACGAGGGGGTAAGACTGCTGGGTGCAGGGTTTCCTTTAAACCCCGAAGGGCAGATTGGCGACGTTGTTTTTGTTTCTAAATTCACAGGGCCCTGACCCCAGCGATGATAGGCCCCGACGGTCCTGCAAAATGACGATCCGCTGGGATGCGTGTTTGTCGCCAGCACTGGAAGGAAACAAACCTTCCCCTCGTACCCCTACCTTTCCCTGTTCCCAAACCCCCCTCTTTTCTCGCTTACCCCCCTGAAAATTTTGCTCCATGTTCAGAAAATTTTAAAAAATATGGAAATTTTTGGGGAAAATTCTTATTAAAAGAAAGGCAAATCACAGCTATTCTCAAATTCCCCCAAATCAAAAAAAAAATTGCTGGGTTCAAATTTTAACTTCCCAAATAACTATTTAACAAAGCTGGCCCGCGATAAAGTGAAAAAAAAACATATCTGAAATGTATTCGGATAATAAAAGGGAAATTTTTGGCACCTATCAATTCACCTTTGGTGACTAAAAAAATTGCTGTAATTTAAATTTAACTGCAAAGTAGAGCTATCAACAAAGCTGGGCGCGCCAAAAATGGAAAAAAAAATGTATCTAAAAGGTTTTGGAAATAAAAAAAGAATTTTTTGCACCTATCAATTCCCCCTGGGTACTACAAAAAATTTCTGTATTCAAAATTTTTAAATGCAAAAATAAATCTATAAACAAAGCTGGTCTTCGCCAAAATGAAAAAACACGTACCCGAAATTAATTCGGGTTACAAGGGATTTTGGCAAACCCATCTTCACCTGTGGGGACTACAAAATTGCTGTAATTTAAATTTAAAATGCACAGTAGATCTATCAACAAAGCGGGGCCCGCGCCAAAGTGAAAAAAAAACGAATCTGAAATGATTCGGGTAAAACAAAAGGTTTTTTTTGGGGACCTATCAATTCACCTGGGTGCCCACAAAAATTTTCTGTATTCAAATTTTAAAAAGCCCAAAATAAGGGTCTATCAACAAAGGGGTGGGCCCGCGCCAAATGAAAAAACACGTACTGAAATGTTTTTTCGGAAAAATTTCAAAAGGGATTTTTTTTGGGACCTTTTTAATTCACCCCGGGGGACTACAAAAAACCCGTATTTACATTTTAATGCAAGGGCCCAATGAACAAAGCGAAATGCGCCCCCCAAACAAAAAACACGTACGACAATTTTTTCGGATAATCCCAAAGGGATTTTTGGGGACCTTTTCAATTCACCAAAGGTGAAAATACAAAATTGGGAGTAATTTCCCCTTTAAGTGCCAAACTGGCCCTCAAAGAACAAAGCGTAGAGCGCCAAAGAAAAAAAAAACGATCGTAAGTTTTTCGGGTAATAAAAGGTAAATTTTTGGGACCTATCAAATTTCCCCCTGGGGACTACAAAATTGCTGGATTCAAATTTTAATGCAAGGTGGCTCTATCAACAAATCTGGACAGGGGAAAAAATGGGAAAAAACCCGTACTGAAATTTTTTTTCCCTATAATACAAGGTTTTTTTTGGCAACCCATCAACCTGTGGACTACAAAATTTCTGGTTCTAATTTAACTGCAAGGGGGATATAGGAAAAAAGGGTAAAAAGGGAAAAATTGAAAAAGAACCCCTACTAAATGTATACTGATAATTAAAGGGGATTTTCATCAAACAAAGCGCCTGCAGTTACAAAAAAATGTGTATCCTAAAAAAATTCAGGGTGCCCAAAATCCAGGAAATATTTCAATAGAAAACTGTTAAAAAAAAAGCTATTGCGTGCAAATTCTACACTAATCTCGGGGAAACTTTATCCAGTATTCTTTATAGACTTGTCTGTGTTCGCCCGCGGGGCCCCCCCTCCACTCCCCTCCCCCTCGTGACTTTACAGCGGTAATGTCCTTAAAATTCCTCCCTAACTACAAAAAAATCTTAAAATCCTAATCTAACTAATTGAAGGGAAAATCCAGCTAACAGTAGAGTTTCTCTGTGAAAAAAAAATTTAATTTCGCGAGTGTTTGGACACAAGAAAAGCCACCCCTTCTCCTGAGATGTGAGAGACACGGGAGGCTGAACAGGAAAACGCTGTTCTATGAAAAACGGGGTCATGTAATTTTTTCCCAGCCAATCGAAACCCATACAAATCCCAGTCATGACGTCGCACACAATCTAAACCCGCTTATTTCTGTAAAGCTGATTTTCTGGCCACCAAAATGACAGGAAGCGCCGAAAAGGCGGATTTTAAAAGAGCACAGATTTTAACCAAAATTTTAATCGCAGATCTAAAAAATTTCGATCAACATAACAACTGTGCCGATTTCAACTTTGTCGATAATAATCGCTCAACACTACTTATAACGAGACAAATCAGAAGGTACTAGCTCTACCATTAGTACAGCTGCAGATAGGTTACAAACAGAAGGAAGTTTTCCAGACAGGAGTTACCATTGTGCAATAGGGTTGATGGTAAAATCAGACTTCATTTAGAAGTTATCCTTAGAGTCTGTAGCATGCATTGGAGAATCAGTGCAGTCAACAGATAATAATCCATAATCCATAATCCATTTGCTCCTAACATTGCTGAAAATTATGCGTTTGGGTGACATTTAATGCTTTTTTGGGCATAAACTTTTTGAGAATGGTCTTTAAGGAATAGCAAGTCATCTGATCCAGAAAAAGGCAAAAAGAAGTCACAAAATAAATACAGTGGTCCCTTAATCCTCTATTGCACTTCAATGTTCCTGTATGTCATGGTGCATGGCCTGTTAAAGCCAGCCTCCTGCAGTTGCAGTCAGGAGCAGCGATAACTCTGTTCCTGGCAATTTTACCCCATAGCTGCCACAGTCAATGACCATGGCAGCTATGGAGTTTGACAGAGGGAACTCCTTCTCCAGCCATCCGACACCGCTTCCCTTGCCGCTCCCACCTATGGGGGCCCTTTACACTTCCCCAACCCACCCCCCAGACCTCAGAACAGGCCGGGTGGAGGAGTGGGCATACTCCTTTCTCCACACTGCCCACTTACCAGGTCATTCCTCCGACACCCCCTCCTCACTTTCCCCTCCTTTGAGGTCCACACCCTCAGACCTCTTTTCGGCCATTTTCCTCCGAGTCGCGGTTGTGTACAGACCTCCCGGGCTCAACCCCGCCAGTTTCTGGATCTTTTTGCAGCCTGCTTCCTCACTTCCTCTCCACTGAAATACCCACACTCATCATGGGTGATTTCAACACCCCCCATTGACAGCCTATGTCTCTTCTGCCTCTGGGTTTCTTTCGTAACGTATCCTTTGGCCTCTTGCAATTACAGATTCTCCCACCCACAAGGATGGACACGCCTCTTGATTTGGTTTTCTGCAGTCACTCATCAATTAATAACCTCAATAATTCTCCTTTGATCACAACCTTATCTCCTTCACTATCACCATTTCTCAGCCTTCTCTGGACACACCTGGCCATCACCCATCCAGAAACATTCGCTTCCATGAACACTCAGGAACTAAATAGAAACACCATACAGTCCCCCACTGCCCCCAATCTCCTCCAACCCCTGTCCTGACCTGGCTGTCAAGCAATACAATGAAACTTTCTAAACCACCCTGGAAATATTGGCACCACCCAGACACCGCACCACCAAAAGTCAGACACCCGCAGCCATGCACACACCTCAGACTCGCTTTCGCAGCGCTGTTCCAGGTCTGCTGAGAGACTGTGGAGAAAGTCAAAGCTACCTCCTGACTTTCTCCACTCTAAATTCATGCTCAGGACTTACCACACTTCCCTTCACTGCGTCAAACAAAAATACTTCACCTGCCTCGTCTCCATATTACACAAAAAACCCAAAACGCCTTGTTTGACACTTCCACTCCCTCCCCAGGCCTACAGCTCATGCCCTGGTCACTGACATCTGTGCTGAAGACTTGGCCACCTACTTCAAAGCCAAAATTGACAGTATCCGGCAAAACATTGCAATCTCAATCCTCAAGTAACACCCATCCCGTCCCCTCCGGCACGTCCTCTAGTCTGCTCTCAGCCTTTGACCCAACAACAGAAGAAGAAGTGTCCAGGCTTCTCCTGTCAGATCGCCCGACCACCTGCTCTAGTGACCCCATTCCTTCCCACCTTGTCCAGTCCATTCTCCACTATCATCTTCCACCTTACTGCAATCTTCAACCTTTTTCTCTCTCCACTGGGATTTTCCCATCTTCCTTTAAACATCCATCATAACCCCTTTATTTAAAAAAAGCCCTCTTTTGGACCCATCGTGCGCTGCCAACTACTGACCAATCCAAATCTGCTCTTCATCTCTAAACTCCTGGAACGCTTATTTCTACTATCGCCTAATCCGCTATCTCTCTGATAATAATCCTCTTGATCCTCTACAATCCGGTTTCTGCACCCTACACTCCACAGAAACTGCTTTAGTTAAAGTCTCTAATGACATCAACACTGCTAAATCACAAGGCAAATACCTTGCTGCTTCCCCTGGACCTCTCTGCAGCGTTTGACACTGTGGATCACCCCCTTTCCCTCCTCAGCATGCTCAGTGCCATCGGTTCCCTCCAGGAAAACGCCCCTCTCTGGTTCTCTTCCTACCTCTCTGACCGCTCCTTCAGTGTTTCATTTCCGGTTCTCCCTCCTCTCCTCTTTCCTCTTGCTGTTGGGTTCCTCAGGGATCGTTTCTTAGGTCCCCTCCTTTTTTCACTCTACATATCCCCCCACTGGACAAACCATCAGCAGATTTGGCTTCCAATACCATCTCTATGCTGATGGAACACTCAACTATACACCTCCCCCGAGACACCATCCGCCCTCTACAAAACACCAGTGCCCTGTCTATCTGCTGTCTCTAACATGTCCTCCCTCCATCGCAAACTAAACCTCACTAAAACCGAACTTCTTGGGCTTCCACCATCTTCAACCAACCCTACCCTGCTATTTATGTCTCAGGTGTGGCCCAAACCCTAAAATCCTAGCAGCAGGCCCGATGTCTTGGGGTTAACTAGATTCTAACTGTCTTTCACCCCTTATATCCAATCCCTTGCCCGCTCCTGTCATCAGCACCTCAAGAACATCTCCAAAATCCGTACTTTTCTCACTGTAGAAACAGCTCAAACCCTCATTGTGGCTCTCATTCATTCTCGTCTTGACTACTGCAACTCCCTGCTTATCGGTCTCCCTCTCTGTAAACTCTCTCCTCTCCAATCTGTGTACTGTCAGGGTGGCAGGGTCACCCAACTTTTATTTAAACCACCTCCTATTTATGTAACATGGCTGGACCATTGTAAACTGAGCACTTCTTAACCCTTTGTCTCACCCATACACCATAATAGATTGTAAGCTCTCGCGAGAAGGGTCCTCACACCTTGTGTCTCATATGTAAGTTCTTTTAATGTGTAATGTCTGTATGTATACCCTCTAAATTGTAAAGTGCTGCGGAATATGTTGGCGCTATATAAATAAAAAATATTATTATTATTATTCATCGGCACCCTTGCAACACGAGGATGCAGATGGTTGTCATGACAACCGAGAAGCACATAATGGCATTCAGGTTGTCTATAATGTAGTTCTGCAGGCCCATCTGTAGGCGCAGCTTGACAGACTGAATGACAGTTGGCATAGTACATTGCAGTGCAGTGTATTGCAATGTATTTTACCAACGATTTAATCATTGCTGAGTATAGTCCTACAGTGAAACAAGTGAAAAAAATAAAAACTATTTAAATAGGAAATACACCCATTACAAATGCTTATCACTGAAAAAAAATACAAAAGTATACATATTTGATATCACCGCGTGTGTAATGACCTATAGTAAGCTATCTATCTGTGAAGTTATTTATCCCACATGATGAACGCTGTAAAAAAACAAAAAAAAACTGTGAAAAAATGGCAGAATTAAGATTAGTGTTCATCCTGCTGCACATAAAATGGAATAAAAAGTAATCAAACGTTATAAAAACCCCAAAGTGGTACTAATGAAAATGCAAGTTCATCCCAACAAAAAAAGAATGGAAAAGTTATGTTCGTCATAAGAGAGCAATGCATAACACTGGGGAACAAAAAAACCCATATATTTTTGGTGCCTAAAATTTTTTTATCTTCTTCTAGGTTTTTGAGTGCTGCTACATCTGAAAATACCATCCATTTTGTTCAAGCAGCTTTAGTTTATGAGATGTTGGGTACATGAGTCAGTGCTGCTTGACTGTGGCTTGTGAGGGAACAGAGAAATGTTGGGAAGCAGTGTGTTGGGCCGCAAGAGTAAAGTGTGTAGAACTAAGTGAAGAACTTGTACAGGAGTGTGACATGTGGGTGCATATATTCACTAGTGATATGGAGACTTCCAGGGTCCTCTAACTTCATTGTGCGGTATCCAAATTATACCAGAAGTGTATATGCATATACATGAAAAGAATGAGAGACATCTAAATCAAAATGACAATGCAGTCTTTCTTGTTTATTACAAAGATGTGCATAAGTTTTTATAACCTTTATTTTAAGGTGTATCATATGCAAATAGACAGTATATTTTTATTGAACAAACAATATAAACTATGTTTAAGCAATACTTCTTTATTAACTCCACTATAATTGGCTAATTATTAGTTACAATATGCCCTCAACTATATTCTGCAGTTTTGATTATTAATCATGTCAGAATCATTCATAATATTCTAATATGTCAGGGATTAGAGCGCATGACAGAAAATGTGGTTATCTTATGACTTCTTACCTATATTTCTGCCCAAGCTTCGCTTTCATCACACGTTTGGCCTTGAAACAATAGCAGATTCACTACAACAAAAACAGCATATCAATATTATCTGTATGTTCACAGTCAGAATGTCTGAGAATGTAAGAAAAATAGAGTGTAAGGCTATGTTCACACGGTTGATTTTGGGATGGATTTCAGTCCATATTGCGCGCTGTACTGCGCGCAAATACGGCTGAAATCCATCCCTGTTATTACGGTAATCCACAGTTCTCATAGAGAACTATTGATTCTGTCTCCTCTCCCTGCTCGCGAAATAAGTCTATGGGGCCTGTGAGCTGCCGGCCCCACCGCCCCCCCCCCCACCCGCCCCCCGTACACACGCCGTAATTGTGGGTGAAATCCGTCCCGCAATTACGGTGTGAATAAGCCGTGTGAACCCTGCCTAAGGAGAAAAACAAAGTGGGGGAAGTTTTGGTCTCCAACCAGAAAATGTGGGTTTGAGTTGAGAAAGAGAGAAAGAAGAACTACATACAAGCTGGAAAATTTATTGTTAACGATTTTCATGCTCATCCAAAATTGCAAACTTTAATCACCCATATAGGAGCTATTGAAGAAATTAATATCCATAAAAGTTATTTGTTAGATTTTTTATTTTTTTGGTATTAGTCATAATTCATTATATAGTTCAGAAAATCAACAGCACTCCAGTATTTCTTATACTAATAAATCAACAATATTGTATTCTTTCACAATCAGTATAGATCATTCAAAATTGCTCATGTATAATATTTGAAACAAGGAATTTATCCAAAAACAGACTAGCACATAATTAGTATTGCAGGTTTGTGGCGTCATTGTTTTGGTTTATAAGTACCTTCTTCACACAGGTCATGGGTGAGAGAGTGGTGCTGTGCTTGGAAAGACAAAGTGCCTGGAATGGAAAGAGACACTGTCAATGTTGGCTTGCACTGCAATTGTAGCATGGGCAATTGTGAACAACCTACATTGATAGAAAACTGTGAAAGAATACAATTTTGTTAATTTATTTTTACAAGGAATACTGCAGTGTCATTGATCTTCTGAATTCTTACATGGGAATGCAGTCTCGCTTAGAGCATTGTAATATTTCTGCGAGTGCTGACCAACTTTTATTACTGATATTTCATTATATAGACAGACCTCCTTTAAGTGCTTGTTATCCCTACGAAAGCCACATTGGTGTGGGGTATGCATCGGCACTCCAACACATGCATGACTATGGATTGATACCAATGATACAATAACTATTAGTAATATCTTGTTTTGTACCTTTTTATGAATTTGTAAATCTCTCTTTGACGTGGCTCTAAAGGGGGTTTATCGTTATATATTTTTATTGCAATTGTGAATCTATTTGGAGTCTCAGACATGATTTTATCCAGCCTCTTATCTAAATCTGGAATATAAACTTCATTTTTGAGAGTATTATAACCCCTTAAGGACGCTGGATGTATGATTACGTCCCAGGGTCCCTAAGGGGCTTTGCAGGGGGATCGCTCCGCGACCCTCCCGCACAGCCGCCGGGTGTTAGCGGCTAGTCGCCCGTCAGCGCTGTTTAACTCTTCAGATGCTGCGGTAAAGATGGCCGCGGCATCTGAATGAATGAAGATCGGTGCCGCACACTGTTCTTCAGGGCGATCGGCATCCCCGCAGCATAACTGCAGCGATCTGACGCCCGAACATGGCAGCAGGGAGCCCTGTAAACGCTCCCATCACTGCCATGTCCTGGTTTGCCCCACTTCCGGCTGCAGATGTAGCACAGCTTAACTTGACCTTAATATCATGCTTTTCTATTACTTGATCTTAGATAACAAATTGAAAAACATTGAAAAAGTCAAAATAGCATTCTGTGCATTGATATGGTGCACCTTTAAGCTCAAAGGAAGTGAGCTATGAGTACCAACTATGAGAAGTTGCATTCCATAAAGTCACATCCAACCCACCAACTTGCTTGAAATATGACTGGCAGTTTAAAGCTAAGCCCGTAACCATCTGCAGCTATTTAGGAGTGTTAGTTTCCCTTTTGTGCAGAACAGGATTTTAGCTGGCTCATTCAGAGACTAACATAGTTCCAAAGAGATATTCTATATTAACACATATTCCAGCGGATTAAATCAGTATTGAACATGTTACTAATTTATTATGTAAATATATTTCTGAAGCTGCTATTGACATGACATTCTCACCAGATGTCAGTAACAACCCATCCCAAACACACAGGCAAAGAAATCAACCATTGATGTTCATAAATTAAGTAATGTGCAATAATGAGAAATGACAGGGCGGAATTGAACACATGAAGAAAAAGAGGTGCAAAAAGCCACTGAAGGTTATGACACCAGCTGAAATGTATCAGTAATTACAAAGCAGTCCTGCCACTTAGTGAAAAATAATATTAGCTGGTTAAACTGATGGCCTAAAGAAAAGTGTCTCATTCCCAAAATGCCACAAAAGAAACATCTCCTGATGGGTAAAACCAGTGAGCTGTCTCAAGACCTTTGTAACCTTATTGTTGCAAAACATACTGATGACATTAGTTGCAGAAGAATTTTTAAACGATGGTTCCAGTGAGCACTGTTAGTATTATTAGTATTATTATTTATTATTATTATTTATTTTAAAGAGCCATTGATTCCAGGGTGCTGTACATTCGAGGGGGTTACATACATAACATAAGTCAAACGAGTACAATGATAAGTGATGAATGACAATTGGCACGACAGAGGTAGAGAGGATCCTACCCGCGAGGGCTTACAATCTACAAGGAGGGGGAAAGAGACAGAAGGTGGGGGCAGACATGTTTGTGGAGGATGTAGTGACAGCAAGGATAGTGTAGGTTATAGGCAAGCCTGAAGAAATGGGTTTTCAGATTGCTTTTGAAGCTGGTGAAAGTGGAGGAGAGTCTGATGTGTTGGGACAGTGAGTTCCAGAGTGTGGGTGAAACACGGGAGAAATCTTGGAGCCGGTTGTTTGAGGAGCTGATAAGGGGAGAGCAGAGGAGAAGGTCCTGTGAGGAGGGGAGATTGTGTGAAGGGAGATATTTGGAAATTAGGGCAGAGATGTATGGAGGGGAGAGGTCATGGAGAGCCTTGTAGGTCATGGTTAGTAGCTTGAAATGAATTTACTGGACAATGGGAAGCCAGTGAAGGGATTGGCAAGGGAGGCAGGGGAGAGCGAGGAGAGAGTGGTATGACGGGCAGCAGAGTTGAGAATGGTTTGAAGGGGAGCAAGAGTGCTGGACGGGAGGCCACAGAGAAGGATGTTGCAATAGTCTAGGCGGGAGATGACAAGGGCATTGACCAGCATTTTTGTAGTGTCATAGTTGAGGAATGAGCGGATGCGAAAGATGTTTTTCAGGTGGAGGCGGCAGGCAGAGGTGAGGGTTTTGATGTGTGGTTTGAAAGATAGAGCGGTGTGAGGAAAAATTCACTCAAAAAATGACTTCATCCTCAATTTTGTATCTAGTCAGATCTCACAGATGGCCCCCAGCCCCCAGGAAAGCTCAATTTACATGTTAATCAATGCAGCCAAGACCCATTGTAAATGCTCTTCCATAGGAAGCCAAAACAGCAGGACATGTGGACACCTCAAAAGAAACCCTCATTTCCATTAATAGGCACTGAAAAAAATGTGCCCTCTCCAACTCCAAGCTTCAAAGAACTTCATTAATCCAACCCGAGCTCAACACGTCTCCCGATATTTCATATAGATTTATAGGCATCCGCTCATAACTGGTCCATTGCGAGTTCCCTATATTAAAATATTGAACTCCCGCACACATAGCCACTACTCCCATGCTTGCATGGGGCAGGGGTACTGAGATATCCAGAACTGGACCTAGGGAGTCCAAAGGATAGGGGTGTCTGGTACCAGGGCGTAGTGTAGGTCCAGCCGGTTCTGATGGTGCTACCGCTCGGTTTCTGTCCAATAACCCCGCCAGTGTTATGGTCCATTTTGTGTGTTTCCTATCAGAAACTGCAGTGACCTGAGTGGGAGGAGCTCAATAGACCATCCCAGTGGTGTGGGGCGTGTAGGGGGCTGCCAACGTGGCTGTCCCCTCACAGATATAACAGGAGACCCGCGTTGGCTCAACGGTTTGATCCAGGGGGGTACCCTAAAGCATTTCCAAGAGCATCCATATGCAGAATGCCAGGCCACATAAGCCCCCCCCCCTCATTGTGGCCGATGCACCAAAGGAGTTCTAGGACACATTTAACTGGCCTTTGTCTGTTACCCATACTTATATTTTCACTCTGACTCGTTATCTGTACATTATTATCCTTTTGTATATATTTGTCTAGTGTGTCCCCTCCAAGCTAATTAAATCTATAAACTTTATCGTGAGTTAGTCCTGTCTTGGATCATCGGGCCTCCACGCCTAGTATCGGTTTAAAATATAGCTACCCAAGTCTGGTTTCCGCCTTGTTATAAGTCGTCACGACCAGTCTATAACTAAACTAGAAACTGGTGGGCAGACCGTTTAGGATTCTGGACGATAAAGTGTTCGCTTGGTCCTCCCTGGTATATCCTGTGTCCGGGGTGACAGGGGTTAACAGTGGAACAAGTAATCTGGGGCTGACCTTGAGCACCCCTAGGGGGCAGCGCAACGTCACGATACACCCCAAGTCAGGCCGTCGACCCTCGAGTGGGCCGGCGGGCAGGCTTTTTCCTGACAAGCGGAGTCTAGGATTACCCCAAGGTAGCGGACTTGCGGAACAGGTGAGAGTGTACAGCCGTTGACTGAGATAGAGAGATCAGGGGGAGGGGTAGAGTTGGCCGGTGGAAAGATGTATGAGTTCTGTTTTCTCCACATTTATTTTTTTAGAGACGGAGGAAAAGAAGAGGAAAATGACGATAGACAGTCTGGGATCCGGGAGAGCGGAGAGGTAACATCTGGGCCAGAGATGTAGAGTTGGGTATCGTCAGCATACAGGTGGTAATGAAAGCCGTGTGAGGCTATGAGCTGACCAAGGCCAAGAGTGTAAAGAGAGAAGGACCCAGGACTGACCCCTGAGGGACACCAACAGAGAGAGACCGGGGGGGAGGAGGTGGAGCGAGAATGAGAGACGCTGAATGTCCGATCATGAGGTACGAGAGGTCCAGGAAAGGGCCCAAGTCCCGTGAATGCCCGAAGGAGGAGAGGATTTGTAGCAGGAGGGAATGGTCGACAGTGTCAAAGGCAGAGGAGAGGTCTAGAAAGAGAAGGACAGAGTAGTGGCGTGAAGCTTTAGCAGTTTCTAGGTCATTAATGACCTTGGTTAGAGTGGTTTCGGTAGAGTTGGTTGGGTCGGAAACCAGATGTAGTGGGTCAAGAAGAGAGTTGGAGGAGAAGTGGGAGGACAGCTGAAGATAGACGTGCTGCTCGAGGAGTTTGGAAGCAGATGGGGTGATAGTTGGATAGAGAGGAGGGATCAAGGGTTGTTTTTTTTAAGGATTGGAGTGATAGTAGCATGTTTAAAGGCGGAAGGGAAGATGCCAGAGGTTAGTGGATAGGTTGAAGAGATGAGTGAGGGCTGGGATGATAAAGCACTGAGGTCTGGGATGAGTTGGGATGGCAAGTGGGTCAAGACTACAGGTATGAGGTTTGGAAATTTGACAGTAAGAGGGAAAGGGTTGTGCATGAGGACAGTGGGAAGCAAGTTAAGGGGGAAGAGCAGTTTGCAAGAGTAGAGGCGGGTGTGGGGACAGCGGGCTGAGGCATTCTCTGAGTGGTTGATCTTCTGAAGAAGTGAATGGCAAAGTCGTCTGCTGAAAGGAGGGATGGGGGAGGAGGTGCTGTGGACGGAGAAGATAAGTTGAAGGTTTTGAATAATTGTCCTGGGGTTTGTGAGAAAGGGAGGATATTAGAGTGGGAAGATAGTCCTCTTTGTCTGAGGTGAGTGCAGATTTAAAAGTATGTAGTGATTGTTTTGTATGAGGCCAAAAGTTCCCCGGGGTTGGGGGTGAAAATTTTTTTTCCAAACGGGGGTTTTTTTTGCAATTTTTGGAAGCCCCTTGGCCCCCGCCCCGTTTTTTTTTTTTGTGGGGGTGGGGGGTTGGGCCCGGGTTTTTTCCCCCCTTTTTATTTTTCGGGTTTTTTTTTTTGTGTGGGGAAAAGGGGGAACTGAGGGGCCCAAGGGGTGTTTGGGAATTTTGGGGGTTGTTAAAAAAAAGTGGGGGGCCTTTTGTCCCGGGGTCATTAATAAGGAGATGGGGGAAAAAAAAGGGGCAAGCGATCAGAGAAAAAGGGGAGACAGTTGGGGGGCCCTTTTTGGAAAGGGGTTTCCCCGGGGGGGGGGTCGTAAAATGGATATGATTTCCCAAAAGGGGAAACAGGGGGGGGTGAGATAGTGGGAAAAAGGGGGAAACAAAAGGGTTGGGGGCCCGATTTGGGGGTGGGGGGGAGTTTTAGAAGTCAGAAAAAAGGGGCAGAAGCGGGTGGAAAAATTTAGGTTCCCCCCCGGGGTTTTGGGTCCCCTCCCCTTTTGGGAAAATTTGGCCCCCCCCCTGGAAAAGGGCCCCCCCGGGAAAAGGGGTTTAAAAGGGGGAGCAAGTGGAAAAAAAAAGTTTTTTTTTTGGAAGCAGAGTGGGGGGTGTTCCCCAAAATTTGGGAAAGTTGGGAAGGTTCCCCCCCCCAAAGGGGTGGGTAAAATGGGAAAGGGGCCCCGGGGGGAAAAAAAAAGTGAAAGAAGCCCGGGGAAGAAAAAGTGATCAAGAAAGGCAAGGGGGGCAAAGGGCCCCCGGGGGGGGGGTTCCCGGGGGAGATTTAAAAAAACCACTTTTTGGAAAGGTTTTGGGGGGGGTAGAAAAAAGGGGGGAAACCCAAAAGTGGGGGAAACCCCAAAGGAGGGAAAAAGTGTGGGGGGGGAAAGGAGAGGTTGAAAACCGGGGGGGCAAAGAAACAGGTGTTCCCCCGAAAAGGGGGGAGGGCCCCCAAAAAACCTCCCCCCCATGCCCGGTTTTCCGGGCCCAGGAAAAGGGGGGTAAGTTGGAGGCCCAAAAAAAGAGGGGCGGCAGGGGGGGGGGTGTTCCCCCAAAGGGGGGCAGCCCCTTTTCAGTCCCCCAAACCCCCCGGAAGAGAAAAATTTTCCCCTTGGGGGAAAAGGAACAAGTCATTTAGGTTTGGGGAAAATTTTATTTTTACATACAGAACCCGGTTTCCCCTTCCAGAGAGCCTCCCCCAAAAAGGGAAAAGGGAGGCAGGGTCCCGAGAGAAAATGTTTTTTAGTTTTTAAAAAGGGAATTTAAACCCGGAAAAAATTGGGAAGGGGTTTTAAATTAATTTTTGAAGAGGGGGAAAAGGAAAAGATGGGGGGGAAATGTGCGGGGGGGGGGGGCCTTTGGAAATTTGGGGGAAAAAAGCCCCCAAAAAGGGGCCCGAAGGGGAAAAAGTGGAGAGGTTGGGGGCCCGGGTTTTGGGGGGGAGGGAAAAGGGCCCGTAAATTTGGGGCCCCCCGGGTTTTTTTGTTTGTTAAAAGGGGGCAAATTAAAAAAGTTTGGGGGAAAAGGTTTTGGGTGGCAAACAGAAAAAGGTGAGAAAGGGTTTAAAAAGGCAAGGGGGGAAAAGGTAAAAACTCAATTTTCCCCCCCTAGGGAAAATTAATGGGAAAAAGCAATAAGTGGGGAGGAAGGGGTTGGGGGAAAATTCCCATAAAAGGGGGGGGGTACCAAAAAATTTTTGAACCAGGGAAACCCGGGGCCCCCATTAGTGGGAAAAGGGAAAATTTTTGGCCTTGGGGGTTAAACCCTTTCCCAATTTCCTTTTTTTCCCAAACCCCGGGTTTAATTTCCCCGGTATTTTTAAATTCCAAAACTTAGAATTTGGGGGCCCCCCCCCCCAAAATTTTAAGCAGGGGCCCCCCAAAATAAAAAGTTTAAATATATCAAAGCCCCAAAATCCCCAAAAAACAGGGAACCTTTAAAAGATGTGAAAAAAAGAAGTGGGGGGAGGGGTCGGTTTTTTTTTCCTTTTAAATTTGCAGAGGGGGGGGGGGGAAAAAGGAAAAAGAAAAAATTTAAAAAGGGGGAAAAAACAAAGGCCCTTTACACAGGGATTTGGGGTGGGGGATAGAAAAGGGGGTTTAAAGAAAAACAAATTAAAAAAGGGTACACTGGAGGTTAAAAACCAAACAAAAAGACCCCTACAAAAAATGCACAAAAAGGAGTTTTAAAATACTTTAAAAAACAAAAAAAAACAGCAAAAGGACGAAGGGAAAAAATTGAACCCTTTTTAATAGCCAAAAAAAAAACATAAAAGCAATGGGAAAAGATGGGAGTTTGACTTCCAAA
>JAODAL010059304.1:0-21571 GCA_025379985.1 Phyllomedusa bahiana
CTTGTCAGACAGTGAAATAAAATAAGAATTATTTTGAAGCTGTACCTCCTGGTGAGGGCCAGCTTCCAATGCACAGGAGTGTCTTGAGTGAGGACTCCTGACCTCACATGACCCAGTGATTGACTTGGATCAAATTTTATTTTACATTCATCACACTAGACATCAGAATAGCTACAGCTAATAGTTTCTGTGACCTCCAGCACCTTTTTTGCACAGGTCAGCTCTGCCTCTTTGGAGTTTGATCTCTATGGATAGCTACCCCTTTTCTTACTTATTGCATAAGATTAAAAAATTTGACTAGGCCATGAGACGTAAACACTCAATTTCAATAAGGGAAAACAAAAGTGTTGGGCTCCCCCTTGAAAACCTCCGCAGAACTCCCCTTCGCCCAATCGGGGAAACCCAATCAAATGATATTTATTGACTTTTTGTTTCCCCTTTTTCCCCTGTTAAAGGTCCTTTCCTTTGTACTCCAGCCACTCTTTCTATGGAAATAAAGTTAAAAGCTTTAAAAAGCTTGCTAGCTATGTTGGGGGCCTATAAATTGCTAGGCATAATTTTTATTTTGATGAAGTATTTTGATTTACACAGTTATATTTTAATATATCTAATTATATGATCTAAAGGTTTTTCTATGTAACTAACACCACATTTTTGTTACAGAGTCTAGTATGACAGAATATTTCATAATACACTTCAGAATCTTCTGTTCAGTACACAGAATTTTACTAAACTACGGATTAGTTAAGTACAGAAAAAAATCAATAGATTTAACATGACACCTACTGGGAAATGCAGGCTCATGGTTTGCTATAATCAATAGTCAATTACAGCACTGTTAGTGTTGCCACTCACAGATCTGATCAATGTGTATTGCAGAGACATGAAACTACCAAAACAGCCATGTTACCCTGCCCAGCTAAGTCAAGCATAAAATAGATTAGGCTAAAGGACAACATGTATGAACCTGTTTTGGTGTAAAACTCACTTTTTTGCCCATAGTAACCTATGGGCAAAAGAGTGAGTTTTAGACCTAAACAGATGTGGCCCAAAGTGGTTCACAAATTAGTGCCATAACTTAGGAAAACGTAAAACCTGTTTTTTTTTTTATTATTTCATGTCTTTTATATATGTTTTTTGTTGCTGATAATGGAGCATATGTTCGAATCTGATTGTGCCACAAAAAGGTTGTAAAATGCGACAAAAAAGAGCACATGACTTCCTAGAGCATTAAGCCTTCTATGGGGCATTAAGTCCCTTGTAGATCATTAAGCCCCCCATTTAGTGTGTGTTGTAGACAGAGCCATATTTACTGCTCATGCAGCCCTGTGAAATGAGCCTTAAGACGCCCCTATTAAACCCTTATTGCATTAGGATGCTAGTACATCCTGGCAGTGGTAAAGGGCTATATAGTGGAATCGCGACGCAATCCCACTACATAGACAACAGGCCCCGGCTGCTAATTGTAGGTCTCCTGCCGGTAACAGCACAGAATAGAGCCGGTTCCATTCCATGCTGTTTAACCCCTTAGACGCCGTGGCGAACACAGCTGCGGAATCTAAATGAATGAGAAACGGTGCTGCACAACATTTCTCACTGCGATTGGGACCCCAGTGGCGAGATTGCAGGGTCCCAATTGGTTTAGTGGCAGCTGGAAGACTTCATTGCCAAGATATGTCAGCTCCCGATGTAATTTGGATTTTTCATTCAATAAAGCGATAAGAAAATTGGTGAGTGCTTCTATTCCTTTTTCTTTATAGTGGATTGTTCCATCGTCTCCATGTTTCCAGTTTTACTACTTCCTGCTGTCTTTGTACATCCTATTGCATTGTTTATACAATGCAATAGGCTGTATTACAGTTTGCACCCCCAAGTGTTGAAGCACCCTAAGGGGACTTAATTAGAGATGGGCGAATCGATTCTAACGAAGTGGAATTCCTTTAGAATTTCAGGAAAAATTCGGTTCGGAACGAAGTCGAACTTTTGGGGACTTCGGGTGAACGAAGTGTGCTTTTGATTGATGAAATGGCTGCGAGCACATGGCGTTACATGGGGCAAAGCACTCTGGGAGGAAGAAGGGCATAGCCTGCATGACATGTGCAGAGATGAAGCCAATCAGAGACCGGCGGGATTCTGTGACGTCACCGCACTATATAAGTCCGGGCGCGACGCCGGGAGCTCACACTCCTCTCACTGTGCTCATCAGGGAAGGTGCTGCCGCGGCTGATAGCTCTTACTGAAGAATTGATTTTTATATAGCGATTTCTGTGGGGTGTCTCAGCTTGTCTCAGAGACTGTTCTCTTAATGTTCTATTTCTAATTTTTTGGGGTATTGGATCTGAAATCCAGTGTGCGTCCACTGCAGCTGCATATCCAAGTGGGATCTAAGCCAGTTCCTGTTGTATTCATTTAAAGAAACAGCTTTTTTACAATACAAATACCACTTCATTTTTGGCTGCTCAATCTATTGCGCAATTTACATCCAGGGGTTAATTAAGCGTTGTTTTGCTGGTGTGCTGACAAAAATAAACCGTCGTTTTCAACGCCAAAATATATAAATTTTTCCTGTAGCCTAATTCACAAGCAAAGGTTAATTACAACTGTATCTCTTGTTGTGTGGCATAGAAAACACACAATTTTAACATGCTACAAAGCTACTATTTTGTGGGGCTCAATTCTTTGGCGCAATTTACATCCAGGGGTTAATTAAGCGTTGTTTTGCTGGTGTGCTGACCCCAAGAAACCGTCTATTTCAATGCCAAAATATATAAATTTTTCCTGTATCCTAATTCACAAGCAAATTTTAAAATTACAACTGTATCTCTTGTTGTGTGGCGTAGAAAACACGCAATTGTAACACGCTACAAAGCTACTAGTTTGTGCGGCTCAATTCTTTGGCGCAATTTACATCCAGGGGTTAATTAAGCGTTGTTTTGCTGGTGTGCTGACCCCAAGAAACCGTCTTTTTCAACGCCAAAATTTATCCATTTTACCTGTAGCCTAATTCACAAGCAAAGGTTAATTACAACTGTATCTCTTGTTGTGTGGCGTAGAAAACACGCAATTGTAACACGCTACAAAGCTACTATTTTTTGGGGCTCAATTCTTTGGCGCAATTTACATCCAGGGGTTAATTAAGCGTTGTTTTGCTGGTGTGCTGACCCCAAGAAACCGTCTTTTTCAACGCCAAAATATATAAATTTTTCCTGTAGCCTAATTCACAAGCAAAGGTTAATTACAACTGTATCTCTTGTTGTGTGGCGTAGAAAACACGCAATTGTAACACGCTACAAAGCTACTAGTTTGTGCGGCTCAATTCTTTGGCGCAATTTATATCCAGGGGTTAATTAAGCGTTGTTTTGCTGGTGTGCTGACAAAATAAACCGTCTTTTTCAACGCCAAAATATATACATTTTTCCTGTAGCCTAATTCATGTCCGAAGGTTAATTAAGCCTGTTTGTGCTTTTACATTTAGTAAAACACACAGTGTTTTTAAACGACACATACAAGCAATTTATATCCAAGGGTTACCCAAGCTTGTTACTGGGTTCATTTGGAGTCAAAAACAGGGTGTATATTTATCATATACAGATATCATCATCAAACAGTGTCTGTACATTTTAGAACAAACAGTATGTCAGACAGAGAGGTGGCAGGCTCTGCACCTGCGAGTGGCACAAACATTCCTGGAACAGGCCCAGGTCGCAGCACAGCAAGGGGACGTCGCAGCAGGGGTCACTCGGTGAGGCCACAACTGCCGCTGTCATCTAGCAGCCGTGTGTTGTTCAGCAACCCAAGGGTTCTTGATTGGTTGACTAGGTCATCCTTTCCTCCCAGATGACATCTGACAACCCCAGCCAAGAGTCGGTGGGAACCTCAGACACAACCATTAGTTGGCATGGCCCGGGAGTGGGTCAGCGGCCCTCACCTGTCCTCAGCCCGCCTCTGTCCCATCCGGTTCCCTCAGCCAGAGATCTACTATGTGGTCTGGGCTCAGCGCCACTATATAGCGAGGATGAACAATTTGAGGAGGGCAGTCAGCAGCTACTTGGCAGCGAAGAAATGGGGCCAATATCGCCTGCTTCATGCAGTAGGCGGCAAAGTATAGATGTGGAGAGTGGCATGGGAGGTCATGTTGTGAGAGGTCAGCCTCGGCATACCAAGACCGGTGATGAGGACAGCAGTGACGATGAAACACAAATAGATGATGATGTAGCCGACCGCACTTGGGAGCCGGGTGAGGCAAGGGCTTCATCATCGTCAGGAGAAGAGGGCGTCAGCTTGCGCATCAGGCAGCAGCGCAGCCATCAAGTGGGTCGTGTGGCCGTGAGTCAGCAGGATAGCAGCAGTTTGAGGTCGGGAGCCAAGCGGCCACGGGGTAAAAAACCCGCTTCGCAGGTCCAAAAAAGTAGCAGCACAGGGGCTCAGCGCGGCAGCGGCAGCAGTAGTCACTCAGTGCGGAGCGTTGGCGGGAAAATACGATACACAGCGGGGTGGCAGTTCTTTGCTAAGACACCGGAGGAGCGAATATGGGTATATGTAGAATCTGTGGGCAGAAAGTGAAGCGTGGCCAGGGAGCTAACGTTGGCACCACGGCCCTGCGTCAACACATGCAGCGTCACCATCCGGTGGCCTGGGAGAAACGTGGCTCAGATGTGGTGGTCCATCCTGCCGCCACAGCAACAGCAGCAGCAGCAGCGCCCAGTGGCACGCATGCCATTGCAGCCAGTCAAGGCTCCATCACCTCTGCAGAAGGGAGCTGTTTCTCTTTGACATCATCTCCCGGTCCAGATGCTCCTGCTCCTCGCTACTCATGGCGCCAGCAGTCGTTCAGCGAGGCGATTGCAAAGAGACAACAGTATGCGTCCAACCATCCTAAGGTGCAGCAGCTGACCGTGCTCCTGTCCAAGTTGCTGGTACTGCAGTCCCTCCCTTTCCAAATGGTGGACTCTGCACCGTTCAGAGAACTAATGGCTTGTGCCGAGCCGAGATGGAGAGTTCCAAGCCGTAATTTCTTTTCCAAAAAGGCAGTACCAGCACTTCATAAATATGTAGAACAGAAGGTGGGTCAGTCCTTGAGCTTATCGGTTTGTTCCAAGGTGCACGGCAGCGCGGACGTCTGGAGCTGTAACTACGGTCAGGGCCAGTACATGTCCTTTACGGCCCACTGGGTGAATGTGCTTCCAGCCCAGGCACACCAACAACTTGGACAGGAGACGCCGCTTTCTCCTCCACGTTGTCAAACTGCTGCACCTGTGCCAATGTCCGCCTCCTCCTCCTCCACCACCACCACCATCTCAGCCTCCACAAGTACTGCTCCATCATACCACATGTGTAGGGCACAGCGGTGTCACGCAGTTCTACACCTGGCTTGCCTCGGCGAACGAAGTCACACAGGGGAGGAACTGCTCCGCGTCATGCAGCAAGAAATCGATGTGTGGCTTTCTCCGTGCCAACTGCAAATCGGAACCATGGTGACGGACAATGGGAGGAACATGGTGTCCGTGCTACACCGAGGAGGGATGGTCCATGCGCCCTGCATGGCGCACGTGTTCAATCTGGTTGTGAAAAGGTTCCTGAAGTCTTCCACCGATCTTCAGAACATTCTGAAAATGGCCAGGAAACTGTGCATGCACTTTATCCATTCGTAAAAAAGCCAGGATCACCCTCCTCAAGTTGCAGCGGCAGAATGGCCTACCCCACACACCTCTGATATGCGATGTTTCCACCCGCTGGAATTCCAGCCTGCACATGTTGGACCGACTGTATGAACAGAGAAAGGCCATTAACGATTTTTTGATGATCCAGGCAGACAGAAGTACCCCCTGTGTACTTTGATGTCAGCCAGTGGCAGCTCATGCGTGACACCTGCCGTTTGTTGAGGCCATTCGAGGAGGTGACGTTTTTGTCAGTCGCCAGGACTACGGGATGAATAACGTCATTCCACTGTTTCATGTCCTGGAAACAGATGCTGAAAAATCTGTCTAGGCAGGGGACTGGGAGACGTGGGCGACTACATCTTGTGGCCACATGAGTCCAGTGGGGACTGAAATGGAGGAGGAGGAGTAGGACATTGGAGCAGAAGCATTGTCTGGTGAAATGAGTGGATTTTCTACCAGGTGACAAAGAGAGGAGGATCAGGAGCAGCTGGAGGAGGTGGAGGGAGAGGAGGAAGATGAGGCAGATGACCCCCAAGCACCGTGGCAGTATACAGTGGAAATGGAGGCAGGGAGCCCTCGGAGTCACTTGTGCATGATGGCCCGCAGCATGCTTATTTGCCTGGCTAGTGACAGCCGAATAGTCAGCATCTGGCAGAGGGATGACTTCTGGCTCTCCACCCTATTGAACCCTCACTACCGGTCCAAAATGGGAGCCTTTTTCCCAGCTATTGAGAGGGAAGACAAACTCAAATACTATAGGGAAATCCTCCATAATCAGTTGGTTGCTGCCTATGTGAGGAATCGTCCCTCCTATGAAAGGTCTGACAGGGTGGTTCCTCATCGCTCACATACTACTGCCGCGACTGCTGGGGGAAGGTGGGGTGTAGGAGCAATACCAGCTCCATCAGTAGTAACCTAAGTCTGGAGTCACTGATGAGCAGCTTCCTTCACCTGCCTAGTGAGGAGGGCAGTCGCCAGCAGCAGCAGGACCTGGAGCAGTCCCTGAACCAACAGGTTGTGGCCTACTTGGACAGCACTCTGCCACCTCAGTTAGAAGATCCGCTGGACTACTGGGCAGCCAAACTGGATGTGTGGCCGCAACTTGCCGAGATTGCAGTGGAGAAGCTGTCCTGCCCAGCCAGGAGTGTGGCCTCAGAGCGGGTGTTCAGTGTGGCGGGGGCCAACGGTACCCCAAGGCGAACCCGCTTGTCCACGGGAAATGTGGAACGACTGAACCTTTGTCAAGATGAATCAGGCGTGGATCGGCCAGGATTTCCACACACCAATGCCTTAGGCGTCAGTCTGGGTTCAAACTACCTGCCTCAGCCACTATTCTGATGCCGCCACCCACCTGATGCCACACATCTGCTGCCAGTTTCTCCATCTGCCTACCACCATCTTTACCAGGGACTGGTATTGCCACCCACTCAACACTCTGTCATTGTGCCACTCTATGACCTCATGCTGCTGCTGCTGTTGCTGTTCCGTGACATCCACACTGTGTCATTGTGCCACTGTCTGACCTCATGCTGCTGCTGTGGCTGCTGCCATGTCCTCCACACTGTGTCATTGTGCCACTGCCTGACCTCATGCTGCTGCCGCCGTGACCTCCGCTCTCAGTCATTGTGCCGCTCTGTGGCTTCCTCCTGTTTTGCCACCTCCAGAATGTCATTGTGCCACTGCCTGACCTCATACTGCTGCCGCCGTGACCTCCACACTGTGTGATTGTGCCACTCTGTGGCCTAATACTGTTTTGCCACCTCCAGAATGTCATTGTGCCACTGCCTGACCTCATGCTGCTGCTTTTGTGACCTCCACACTGTGTGATTGTGCCACTCTGTGGCCTAATATTGTTTTGCCACCTCCAGAATGTCATTGTGCCTCTGCCTGACCTCCTGCTGCTGCCGCCATGACCTCTGCTCTCAGTCATTGTGCCATTCTGTGGCTTCCTACTGTTTTGCCACCTCCAGAATGTCATTGTGCCACTGCCTGACCTCATGCTGCTGCCGCCGTGACCTCCGCTCTCAGTCATTGTGCCATTCTGTGGCTTCCTCCTGTTTTGCCACCTCCAGAATGTCATTGTGCCACTGCCTGACCTCATACTGCTGCCGCCGTGACCTCCACGCTGTGTGATTGTGCCACTCTGTGGCCTAATACTGTTTTGCCACCTCCAGAATGTCATTGTGCCACTTCCTGACCTCATGCTGCTGCTGTTGTGACCTCCACACTGTGTGATTGTGCCATTCTGTGGCTTCCTCCTGTTTTGCCACCTCCAGAATGTCATTGTGCCACTGCCTGACCTCATACTGCTGCCGCCGTGACCTCCGCTCTCAGTCATTGTGCCACTATGTGGCTTCCTCGTGTTTTGCCACCTCCAGAATGTCATTGTGCCACTGCCTGACCTCATGCTGCTGTGGCTGCCGCCGTCACCTCCACACTCTGTCACTAATGTTGCCACCTGAGCTCTCAGCTTGTTTTTTTCCAGCTTTTGCTGGCATGACTTTATCAGGCTACGTTCCTGCTTCAGTTTTT
This sequence comes from Phyllomedusa bahiana, assembly GCA_025379985.1. Lineage (NCBI taxonomy): Eukaryota > Metazoa > Chordata > Amphibia > Anura > Hylidae > Phyllomedusa > Phyllomedusa bahiana. The sequence continues at coordinate 8,193 of JAODAL010059304.1, forward strand.
TGGTCAGTTTTTGCCCTCTTAAGTGCCCAGGGAATTTTATAGTGAAGCGATTCTAAAAGCGGCGGCAGTCATCTGCGTGTCATACTAAAACACAACATTGTATGAAGACCAAACCAAGCTCCCTCTGCATATTTAAGCATGGCACAACGTTCTACAGCACCCTGCAGGCTCTGTGCAGCCTGGAAATAGCTGCTTTTTAACGCGATTCGTGCCGAAGTAATTCGGAATGAAACAAATTTTGTCTGAAAATTAGTCGAAGTGACCGGATATAATCTTTGAGAAATTCGCCCATCTCTAGACAATGTAAAAGTAAAAAAAATTTTTGGGGAAATTATAAAAAAAAGAAACATTAAGGGCGACATGTATGATCTGGCATTCCGGCTGTTTTCAGGCATATACTGCGCCTCACCGTGCCGACTCCGCTGTCCGATGCTCAAATGCGATGTTAGGCGCAAGCTTTGCCGCTTTGGAATGCGCCTAACATGAAGGGGCGTGCTGTGGGCGTTTATGGGGCGGGACACACCACATTCGAATACTCCGATGCATGTATGAATGACGTTCGGCAAAGTGAGGCGCATTACAGCTTCGACAGGCAGACCTAGTTCAATGTGGTCTACCTGACTCGGAGGAGGCGAAGTGAAGCTAGAACTTAGTGGAATGGGGCAAAATGTGCTCTAGGTCTACTGTTACAACAGTACACTATTAAAAATGAGTTGTCTATAAAATTATTTAATTAATAAAGAGAAATATCAAAGTTGTCTAAAATTCGTTTTAAAAAATTTTTTTGAAATAGGGGTTCTTTTTAAAAATTAAAAAGGAAATATATAAAAGATTTCAAAAGAAAGAAATCTGTCTCTCACTCCGTGAGGCATGGGTTTTTTTAAAATTTAAAATAGTTTTTTTTTTGGTGTAAAAATTCTCTAAAATTTGAGCTAAAACCTTTAAAAAAACTAAATAAATAAAATGACAAACAACACGTTTGTCGCCGGGGAACCGGCGCTCCCATCGGGAAATTTGGGATATTGAAAAATTGCCGGGAAAGACAGTAATTTAAATTTGTAAGCTTTTCTTTGGTTTTGGAGAAACCGCCAATCGGGGAATGGAGGACGGGTGAACCATTTTTTCCTATGGGTAGTATTGCCCAATAAAAATAAAAAAAGGGGGGTACAGTTAAAATACCTAAAAAAAAAATGCAAAAAAGAGCTGATTGGTTGAAACGGGCGGGGCTTGGTTATCCCGGCCCCAATCAGATGCGAGCTATTTTGTCCCATTTTTTGTTTTTGGGGGAGCGGGGCAATTTTAAAGTATATTTTATAAGAATTTCCCATAAAAAGGGATTTGTATGAAATAATTGGTTGAGCCCGGCGAAAATTAGGGAATCCCCCCCAACCCTTTGTGTCCATCGTTTTTGATTTGTAGAAAAAAGGGGCAGGGATAAAAGGGGCCCCCTTTGGGTTTTTTATATTAGGGGGAAATATTCTATTTACTGTGATTGGGGGGGGGGTAGAGGGGTCTTTCCCTGCTTAGCCAATCAGCGGGTGGGGCTACTTATCTCTTTAGAGTTCTAGGGGGAAAAAAAAAATGAAAGGAGGGAGTTTCTGTTTGTGATTGGCTAAGTTAAAAGGGGGCAAAAATTTCGGGGGCCAATGGGGGGGCGGGGGAGCTATTATGGGTTTTCAAATTGTAACCCTACAATAAAACTGAAACATGGCAGAAAAAAATGATAAGCTCAAGAAGTTTGTACCGTTGTGTTTTATAAAATGAAAAATTTAATTGGGTTAACAAAAATTAAAAAAATTTAAAAATAAACTCATTGAATTCATTTTTATTTGTTTATTTTCGTTACACCCATATTATTGATCATTTTATTGATCATTTTATACAACTTCTTGAGTCTTATCATTTTATTTCTGCCATGTACAGTTTTATTATAGATTGCATTAGAAAACCCATAAGAGCGTCGCTTGCTCTCCCATTGGAGTGTTGTAAATTCTGATGAAAGTTGTGCCTCTATAATAGCTGCACAACTCTATTCGTTATGCGCCTAAATCCCGCAATGCGCCTCACTGCCTGGCGAGGTGCGGCAAACTACACATTTATGAGCGCACTTCATACATGTCGCCCTAAAAGTTCAAATCACCCATTTTACAAGTAAAAAATAAAAAATTACACATATTTGGTATCGCCGATTCTGTAAAGGTCTAATCTATTAAAATATAACATCAATTATCCCGTACATTGAACACCGTAGAATAAAAAAAATTCCAAACGGCAAAATTGTGTTTTTTTTGGTTTCACGTCCCTTAAAAATTGGAATAAAAGTGATCAAAAAAGTTGCATGTATTCCAAACTGCTAACAATAAAAAGTAAACTTCAGCCTGCAAAATATTCACTTTTACTCAAGTCTGTATGTAGAAGTACTAAAAAGTTATTGGTCACAGAATATGGTGCGGTCTCAAAAATGTTAAAAATAGAAAATGTTTTTTTTTTTTTACGTTACCAAACCATAATAAAAACCCAAAATGTCTGGTATTGCCGGATTCATATAAACCTTAGGAATACAAATAACACATCAATAATACCAAAGATTGAACGCCATAAAAACAAAACTTCTGCAAATGGTGCAAGTACGTTTTTTTCACATTTTTCCCCACTTAGAATTTTTTTGTGGTTTCCCAGTATATTCTATGGTACGGTGAATGACACCACTAGAAAGTACATATTTTCCCGCAAAATAAAAGCCCTACTTTGTCTATTAGATGATAAAAGAAAAAAGTTATGGGTCTGGGAAGGTGGGGAGGGAAAACCGAACGTGAAAAAAAAGGCTTCGGCAGGAAGGGGTTAAAGACTAAATCTCACATTGCAGTGATGTTATGTTTAGTTCACTTCTTTTGCTGTGTTTTTCTGAAAAAACTATTTATGGACAAAGTGGTAAAAATGAAGAAACACACAACAATGCTACAAAGTGTGAACGATAGACAATAAATCCCCTAGATGCTGTGATCATAGCATCTCGTTGGTTTGGGAGAGGATCATCAGCCCATAAGCAGCCTATGACCTGATCGCCGGGTACCACTGCATTGCTATAGCAGCCAGAGTCTGAAAAATGCCTCCATATCTGCCATGTATGCGAGCCCACTAGACTCTGCATGAGGCAGCAGAATACAAACAGGCAGTGACATACAGCATTACATAAGTACTGCAGTGTATTATTCAGGTAATCTAAGAATCGCATCTTCAAGTATCTTTATGAAAGAAATAAAAGTGTAAAGAAAAACATTTGAACAAAACATAATTAAGTGTAAAAAAAAGTTTAATATAAAAATATCACTAAAACCAACCACCATTTTACCACTAAAATGTATTATTATAAAAAAACCCAGAAATGTAAAGCAATAAAAAAGCAAGGAATGTAAAGCAATCAAAAAATCATATGCATCCCCAAAACAGCACTAAGTAAAAGTACAGCTCACCCCACAAACCACAAGCCATCATTTGGCTGTCTCATTGGAAAATAATAAAAAGCTATAGCTTTTGGAAGACAAGGATGAAAAAACGATCTCTGAAGCTGTAAAGGGTTAAACAAGTTCGGCAGCTGTATGTAAATAAACCAAAATACATTTTCCTCCACTGATTAAAAACAAAACAAATACATAAATAAAAAAAACAAAAAAAAATGACACAAACAAAGAGGGATACATCAGGCCAAGCCTCCGCCCAAACACATGACTTGGCTATGCCTTTAACCATACCCAAGCGCAACCAATCATGCCCAGCTTCCTCCAGCAGACCTTCGCCAAACAACAGTGGCATTGCTGGCGTCTATGAAGATGTATTCATATACAATAATATGTTTCATTTAAATACATTTATACAAATATCTGTAAAACAATTTTCTATGGATAATACCTCTAAAAAAGGGTCATACAGTTACTTACAATACTGCTATACAATGAGCAAATATCACCGTATTGTTACTGATCAAAGAGTATACCAAGACCAACACTATCAATAGTACTGCTATACAAGAAACAAGTAATACCACAACACCATGACCACATATTACCATAATACACTGACTGAATAATACCGCCACACCATGACCACATATCACAATCACATGTTGACTGAAAAATACCAACATACTGTTAAACTATATAACCCATTATACTAGGACCAATATTACCACTGTACAATGGCATTTATTAGTGCATATAGGTTCTGAAGACTGTATATTACCCCCTACAGTGATCATATAGTGGTAGTACCAGTGTACACAGGCTCTGCAGACTGTATATTACCCTCATAATTAACAGTGACCAACAAAAGTATTAGATACTAGTGTAACACAGCGTCTGCAGACTGTATATTACCTCATACAGTGACGAAAAGTGGTGATAACCAGTTAGTTCAAGCCGGTGCCACTGTATATTACCTCTGTACAGTGACCATGTAGTAGTAGATATCAGTGTACACTAGCTCTGCAGACATACAAGTGATTACAGTAAAGTCACATCTAGGGACTCACAGGTAAAGTCTTTTCTGACTGGAATTGGTCTCTTTCCCCTTTTTTCTCCATCCGGTCCATGATAATTTCTCCCGGCCACAACTAATCCCTGCAGAATTGACTGAACAAACAATTCAGACTCCTCACTTTTCCAGCAGCTCCCTAGCTGTTCCCACCACTGTATAAATTCCCCATGGGGTGATAGGTGGAGGTGAGGGGGTTATATTAGGACAGAGGGGTGGGGTTATATTTTGTGTTGGCACCAGGCTACATAACACAGTGGTGGGGGAGGAGGCTCAAACCACAGGGGAACAGAGGACCAACCCCATGGAGATTGTGCTGCAGCTGTGGCCTGTACCACCCAGAATCATATTGTGCAGCCTGAACACCCTTCCATGCACTCCCAGAAGATAGACCGCAGGCATGATCCTCCGAAGGTGCAAAGGATGGAGTATACTACTGTCATCATTTTTGTACCGTTTCTTTTACTCTACAGGTTGAGCCATTGGACTCCTTCGGACTGGTTGAGTCTATTTCTTTAATAAAATGGTCAATTAGAGATGGTGTCTGGTAGGTTTTTTTTTATAGGACAAAAGAACTGTTAGAAAAAATACATTTTACAAATTAGAAAAAAAAAAGAAAAAAAACTGCTTAAAGTGGTGTTTTCGCAAGCATAAAAACAGATACAATCTGTGTCTGAGACCTTAAGGTACAATATTGAATAAAAATAATACTTGCCTCACTTAACATAATATCATTAAACTGGGCATTGTTTTACTTTACATCCCAAATAAAAAACTTAAACACAAAAAATAGATATGATTCCATGAAGGCATTTATTTTAGTTGGTAATCTTATCCTTTATACAAGCAGCAATAAAAGCATGTGAGGCAGGCTCGGACTGGGCCGCCGGGGGATCGCGAAATCCCCGGTGGTCCCCCCGACCGCTGTGGGCCCGGAGGCAGTGCCCCGCTTCTCCGGCAGTGCGCACCGTGCCTCCGGCCCATCCGCACCCGGTCACGAGAACGCTCGGGCCCAGAGACCGGGCCCGTACCGGGACTAATGTCCCCGACTGCCCGGGTCTGCGCGGTTCACGCGAGCTTGGCGCCTGCATCGCAGCGCTCCGCTGATCTCCCGGCAGGGGCTGAACACGTTAGGACTTTTCAGTCCTGCCGGGCGCCGGCCCCTACTGCTTGACGGTCGGCGGCGTCGGTGACGTCACATCCACCGCCCGCCTATGCAGACTGCAGTAGAAGCCGCAAGCAGCTCGGAGCGCAGAGCAAGCCCGGAGCCATGTAATGTCTGTTTGTTGTATTTGTTTTTGTTTTTTTAAATCTACCTACAGGGGCCCTGGATGACTACAAAGGGGGGCCCTGGCTGACTACAAGGGGGGCCCTGGCAACAAAGGGAGGCCCTGACTACAAAGGGGGGCCCTGGCTGACTACACGGGGGGCCCTGGATAAAAAGGCGGCCCTGGCTGACTACAAAGGGGGCCTTGGCTACTACAAAAGGGGCCCTGACTACAAAGGGGGCCCTGGCTGACTACAAAGGGTGCCCTGGCTACTACACAAGGGGCCCTGACTTCAAAGGGGGCCCTGACTACCAAGGGGTCCCCTGGCTGACTACAAAGGGGGCCCTGGCTGACTACAAAAGGGGGCCCTGACTACAAAGTGGGGCCCTGGCTACAAAGGGGGCCCTGGCTGACTACAAGGGGGCCCTGGCTACAAAGGGGGGCCCAGAACTACAAAGGGGGCCCATGGCTACAAAGGGATCCCTGGCTACAAAGGGGGCCCTGACTACAAAGGGGGCCCTGGCTGACTACAAAGGGGGCCCTGACTACCTAAAGGGGGCCCTGGCTATCTAAAGGAGACCCTGGCTATCTAAAGGGAGCCCTGCCTACTAAAGGGGGCCCTGCCTACCTAAAGGGGGATCTTACTACATAAAGGGGGCCCTGGCTACCTAAAGGGGGACCAGGCTACCGAAAGGGGGATCTGACTACAAGAGGGGGCCCTGGCTACCTAAAGGGGGCTCTGGCTCCCTAAAGGGGGCCCTGCCTACGTAAAGGGGGATCTGACTACCTAAAGGGGGCCCTAGCTGCCTAAAGTGTACCTAACCTACCCTAGACTAATACTAAAGGGGGCCCTGACTACCTCCACAGGAGCTAAAAGTGGGGGGGGGGGGGGGCGCCCCTGACTTCCTGCACACTAGCGTAAATGGAGGCCCCTAACTGACCTGCACACTACCTAAAGGAGGCCCCTAACAACCTGTATGCTATCCCCCCTAAAAGAGACCCTAACTGCCTGTATACAAAAACTAAAAGAAGAGACCCCTGAACGGGCCTGTATAGTACCTAAAGGAGGCCTAACTGCTTTATAGTACTAAAGGAGGCCTGCTTACTGCCTGTATACTACCTAAAGGAGACCCCTAACTGCCTGTATAGTACCGAAAAGGAGCTTTAACTGCCTGTATAGTAACCTAAAGGAGACCCCTAACTGTCTGTTTTCTACCTAAAAAAGGCCTTAACATCTGCCTGTAACTACCTAATGGAGACCCTTAACTGCCTTAAGTACCTAAAGGAGGCCTTAACTGCCTGTATAGTACCTAAGTGAGAGACCCGTAACTGTCCGAGTTCATATTATCCTAAATGAGGCCCTAACTGCCCTGTAAAAACTGGGCTAAAGTAGCCCCTAACTGTCTGTTTACTACCTAAAGGAGCCCTAACTGCCAGAATACTACCTAAAGGAAAGACCCTAACTGCCGTGTATCCTACCAAAAGAGTCCTCTAACTGCTTCATGCCTATCTAAATGGGACCTAACTACCTAGCAGCTTACCTAACTGGGGAAACCACCCTACCGCAGCTAACTAACAGGACTCACCAACACCTACCAACAGCCTACCGAACTGGGTTCCACCAACCAAACTGTAACCTATCAACTTGCCTATTTGGGCCTGCTATATCTACTGGGTGCTATTTACCTACCCACCTGTGGCTAGTTACCCACCAGCCTGCCTGGGCCGGGCTTCCAACTTATCAGCGGTGTCTACCTACCTAAATAAGGGCCTATCTAGTACTCTGACCCATTGCCCATTTGCCTACCACCGTATGGTTCTTGCCTACCTACCTGTAATATAATTGAGAGGAGAGGCATCAGCCCAAGTTTGTATACTTATTGTCCCAGGGGTTAGTCCTTTCCCCCCACCTTCAGCCCCTTAGGATACTGGCCTCTAAGTTAGGGGCTTGTACCCGCTCACCCACCCTGGGCAGTATGTACGAAGGTGGAATGGGTAAAAGAGGTGCTGGAAAATTTGAGAATTCAAAATATTTGAGTGTAATTTCTGCAGCGATGAGGTTGGTGGCCGGAACAAGTCATCAGGCGGGTGTGGAACTGATGCAGAAGAGACGGGTAAAAAATCGACTCAATAGAGAGACGACTTCTCAGATAAGAACCATCTCCTGATTTCAGGGGTTATTTTTTATATTGTCAGTGATGGTGACCTGAGCTGGTGTCGACCACTATGTGGTCTCTATATGGTGGTGTATTTAGGATTATAGTCGCCGCGGGTATAGTGCATGCGTACATGTGTTCCTGATGTAAGAGTGAGGGAACACCTGACCCTGTGATAGGAGTTACACTTTTAACTTTCTTTCAGGTGTTTATTTTAAAGTGGCGAGGTTGTGGCCAAGGGAAACATAGAGAGGGGGATATTGTATTGGGTGAGGGATATGGATGGAGCTAACTTAGCCCTTTGTCTATGAAATGTTACACTTGACAAATGTGTGACTAACTTGATATTGTACTACACAATTACAGTTTCTGTTTTGCACACTGAAATTTATGTGGTAAAATGGGCGCATTTATGTCCCTAGGGGCCGTGAATAATTTCATGTACAGTAGGGTGGGCCCCCCAATATCAACTCCCCTGTGGGCCCCAGATCCCCCAGTCCAACACTGATTTGAGTCATATATCTGAGAAAAGGATGAAATTTACAATGTTTTGTCTGATGTTGGAAGGAAGTTTGCATTACCAGAAACCATCTTTGTTCCGTTATCTGCAATGAAGAGCAAGGCAAAGTCCACCTCCCTTTGGTGAATTTGGTAAGCAGCAGGAGGTTAAGGACCACTAGACAGATCTTCTTTTATAGAGCTGATTCTGAAGGATTTTATCTCAGAAGTTTGTTTTTCATGTCTACATTTAGCTACCCTTTAGGATCAAAATAATAATGATAAATGGACCCAGGTATTGCTTTGAAATTTTAGTACATGGCATTATAAATTGTGACATAACAGTGGTAATTGTAAAAAAGCCAATTCACTCAGGGGTATAAATGTCAGTCTTCAGTACCTGGAGAATTAAAAAAGCTAAGCTTCAAAAAGTTAATAATATTTATTCATGATATTCTATTAGGTTAGTGAAGCAAAACATGTTTATTTCCTTATTGATCTGATATGTATTCATAATATGTATTTTTATATAAATTATCATAGGCTTCCGTGTATAACTTATGCAGTCTCTTAACTAGAAAAAGTCAATATGACATATGATAAAGCAGTGCGGTAAAGCATGATTAAACAGTGTGAGGATTTCTCATTTAATTCGGAATAACATTCACCCACTAGAGTGAACCATCAAATCACCAACCGCTTTCAGTGTTTAGAAAGAATACATACAATTGGGCTGGGTGCTGCAAACTTCTATCATTAAGGCTGTATTTAGTATTTTTTTACATGTATTTTGACACGTATTTTGCACAAAATTACTCATCCTAGATTGCCTTTAAGTGTCCGATTTCTTTGTCGAGAAATATTTACCATTGTTCAGATGACATGTATTTTAACAGGTTGTATTTTAAATATGCACTGCACAAAAAATAGAAGTGCTTGTCATTTTCGGCATGTAAAATTCATGTTTTAAAGGTGTATTTTTTTATTTTGAAATCAATTTACTTTGCAAAATGTTCAGCAAGTACATGTGTATTTTGTTTTCTGTGGAATTGATGCATTTGGAATGTAAACATGTAAAAAAAAAAGAAAATATCGGTGGCAGTTTATCTCTATGTTCTGGAACGTCCATTCAGTGAACACTGTACACTAAGGCCGTGTTCACATGGCTTATTCAAGCCGTAATTGCGGGACGAATCCCGCCCGCAATACGGCTTGAGTAAGGGGCGGGGCCGGGGGCGGGACTGGGGGCCGCGGTGGGAGCTGCCCGCCGGCCCCATAGACCAATGCAATAGTTTACGGCGCGATGCGCCGAAATAATGTCATGTCACTTTCTCCCTCCCCCCGCGGCGGATTCCGCCGAGCGGGAGGAGCGAATGAATCCAACAGTTCTCTATGAGAACTGGGATTACCGGTAATGACAGACGGATTTGGAGCCAGGTACTGAAGCGTAAATCCGCGCGCTAGTACGCTCCAATCCGTGGCCAAATAAGCCGTGTGAATGGCCTGGAACGTCCATTAAGTGAATACTGTACACTAATTGTATAGCCGTGCATGAGGAGAGCTGACTGTCTGTGATAGCTCAGCTTTCCCCTGAAAATACAAGAATGGTTTCTTACCAACTCTGGATACTTGATTACTGTGTATACAGTGCTCAATGAGGGCTATATCAACAGAGAGGCAGGAAGCCTGTGTTGGCTTCCTGCGCCTGGCATCGGTGGTCACATGACCACTGGGGCTCGGTAACTGCCTGAGATGCTGGGTCTATTCAGATCCAAATCAGCAGTCAGTGTAGGGGCTGGATTTCCCCTGTAAGTTGGGCTAATATATCAGCCCTGGTTTCAGGGGAAATCACTAAAAAAGGTGATATACAAATATCCCCCAATGGTCTTTTTCTGACCTTATGAGGGCACAGTATGTAAAATAAAGTAAGAAAAAACACGCACACACAAAATAAAATATTAATAAAATAAATACTAACTGCCCAAACCACAACTTTTAGCCCCTTCCCCTTAAGGCTAGGTTTACATCTACATTTGAAGCTGATAGATTTCAACATATTTTCCAGAATGAAAGCACTTATTAAAAAGTGTTTTTAATGAAGTTCTTACACGTTTTAGTGTTTTTTTTTAATGAAGTACATTTTGTGCATGTGCTTTTTCAAAGTAATAAAGCAACAAGAGAACAACAATGCCATGGAAAATTTAGATAATAAATTGTGTGAAACCAGTCTTAAAGGAATTTTTTTTACCATACAGTTTCACAAAGCCACAGTCAGCTTTAGACCCACACTTCCTGTTCGGGCTTTGGGTGGGTCTAGAGCAGTGATTGACATATCAGGTCTTCTGTCATTAGCTATTCCTGTTACACTGACATAACTGCAGGAAATTTATAAAAAGTAGTACACAAGGCTACAGAGCTCTAATGGGTGAAAGCTTTTCATTTTGTTAAGTAAACAAACTCTGTTGCTAGAGAAAAGACTCTGCAGTGAGTGATTCACCATGGTCAAACTGACTGACTGACAGCAGGTTGGATCAATCAGATAAGAGACAGAGGAGAGAGAGGTAGGGAGAAGTGTCGGTACTAGAGAAACTTACTAGAGTACTCTAAGAGGAGATAAAATAATTTTTATCTCCTCACCAAAGCTAAATTAAAACAATGTCTTTGGTAATAGTCTTTATTTACCTTTCCCTACATGTTAAAAGCTTATCATTGTGGTGAGAATAACCCTTTATTGTTATAATGTGATCATAAAAATGGGGTCAAACAGAAAGCTCAAGCTAAAAGCCTACCTATGTTTACACAATTGGAAAAATCCGTTATAGATTTGTGGCAGAAATGAGAAAGGATACCTAAGGATTTTGCCACAGCTAAAGAATGGCTCCAATCCTGTCTCCCTCATGAGGTTTTCATAATGAAATTCTTCTGGAAACTGCATCAAGTAAATGTCATGTCATTTTTTTTTTCTGCTGCGCAGATTTATATTTGTGAGCAGAAAAGCCTGTGCCACAGTTCGAGCTATAAATTACAGGGCAAATTTTCATTAACGTACTGTATCATAGAATAAAGGTTTCCAGTGAAATTTATGCAGATTTCAGCATTGGATACTCTGTTATATTTCACTTTGCTGGTATGCAGCACATTTGTTGCAGACATTTCTGCAACTGCACATCAGTTGCATTTATTTCAATGTTGCTGTTCTGGCAGTATGCACATAAAGTTCTGCAAGTCTAGTTCAGATGAATGGATAAAAGTAGGAATACACAATTTAGATTTATCGCAAACATTTTGGAGACTAAGGGGAGGAATACGTGGCCTGTCTGTGACATGGCTAAGGTGTGGATGAGAACCCCTTTCCCTTATGCGACCATCAATGTATGCCACATATGTGGCGGGTTTTTCGTTTGCACCATTGCTGGGCTGCAGCTGCGTCAGATATTCCTACCCCTACGGGGACATGTATGAAAAGTGGCGCTGCCTTGATAGTCGTATTTCTCAGTAAGTTACATACATAGTTACATAGTTTGTGAGGCCGAAAAAAGAAAAGACGTCAATCCAGTTCAGCCTATTTTGCTAAAGTGTTGTTCCAGAGGAAGGCAAAAAAACCCAATGAGGCAGGAGCCAATTGTCCTCATTTTAGGGAAAAAATTCCTTCCCAACTTCAATCTGGCAATCAGAATAATCCCTGGATCAACACCCCTACTTCAGAATCCTAGTCACTATAACTTGTTATATTATTAATTAAGTTAGTGTAACATTCTTCAGTATATATGAAAGTGTCTCATAGCACTTTATATTGTAAATGTGTGCTATTGTGAGACACCTTTATGCACAAGCGCTGCATAAAGTGTGAATGAGCAAAAATCTGTCTCAGCTCTGCCACTATGAAATTGGTATGGATAGGTCCGACACTTTCACGCCACATTTTGGCATGACACATTTATAAATGTGGCACTTCGTATAAATCTGTCTCGACATGTAGTATTGATGCATACAAAAGTGTCAGGTCTAGCGCAGCATGTGCCAGATTTTGGCGTATGACAGTTTATAAACCTATCGGACAGGGAAAACTGACACAGTCCTGTTCATACATGTTGCCCTTAGTTTCCAAAATTTTTGCAACAAATCTGAATTGTATGACTTCCCACTAATTGTCAGCAACTGTTGCGTGGTGATTGTTTTGCAAGTACATCTTTATTGTAATACATATATTATGCATTCAGCTTGCCATGTTTCATTGTAGTCTTTACTTTGTAATCATTTCAGTGAATTAGAGCATAGAAAAGTAACATTGGAAATCAATTAATAACATGATCGTTTTTTAAAAAATCAATTACCTTTTATAAGTGATAATTTTTGCATGGATGCCTTTCCTAGATTCCATTATACATATGTCATCTTCCAAGCATGCTAGAAAATGCAGTAGACCATACTGAAATTTATATTGATCTTATAATTGTACAAATTGAAAGCAAATAGGGCTAATAGTCTCAATGCAGAAAATTCTGAAAATTTACTATGAAGATGCTGTTGATCTGATTCATATTTTGTGTATGAAAACTGCCATGTTAAAAATCTGTCTGAAAATGCAACATGTTGCATATTCCGCCAGAGTCCTACAGTTTGCCATTGGTTTCCCATACATTCAGTTTTACAGGCGACAGCAAAAACTAAAACCAATCGTGGCTTTTGATTTAAACCACGGTCCTGCATGGGACAAAATGCCATCAGCTTTCCAATGTTTTTGTCCTATGGTGTGTGGCCCTAGACTCAATATGGTCAAAGCAGAACGTATCTAATGAAAGTGCTCTTTTACTGTACAGGAATAACAAAGGACTGAAATATTTTCCCTGGGTAATAATTCAATGTCCAGCATTATTTTTTTAATAAAAGTAAATTAAAATTTTAAATTTTCTAGTAATACTTTGGG